>VYZR01126468.1:0-11433 GCA_013400675.1 Oxylabes madagascariensis
TCAGCACTTGTGAGGCTGCATCTGGAAATGAGCGTCCCGTTTGGGTTTCCCTGTTACAAAACGCTGACAAACGGGCAAAAAATTCAGCAGAACGGAGCAGGATGATGAGGGAGATGCTGCACAAAACTTAGGAGGAGAGCTGGGAGAACTGGGTTTGTCCAGCATGGAGAGAGAAGCCTAATTCTTGTTTTCAACCCAACAAAGCCCTGAGAAACCTGATTTAAGTTCAAAGCCATGCCAACATTCAACAGGAGGACCTCCAAAGGCCCCTTCCTACTTCTCTTCCTCCACAATATTTATGGTTTCTCCTTCCCTTGTGCTTATGGGAGTGCATTCACTGCAAAGTACCATTTTAAATAATTATTCTGACTTTGTGCGACGCTTTCAAACGCAGTACAAAATTCCATGCATATTTGCGAAGTATCCAACTGCAGGTGAGGAATAGCATGGCCTAAAAGCCAGTCAGCTGGAGCCAATTAAAGCCTGATCAGCCTCCCCTGGCACCAGAAGGCCTAATTGAACTTCTCCCCTCTGTGCAAGACGGAGATTTTTGCCTTCTCCACAGAAGCCCAGAATGAGGGTTCGCTGCTCTGAGCCTCTGCGAAGCAGGATTATTATCAAAACATGATGATCAAAACAGGAGATGTCTGCATTGATTAAAAAAAAGCTATTTCACCCTCTCAGAAAACAAAAAAAAAAATAACACTTCCCCTGCAAAGAGCCGACCTCAGATGTTTAGTCCCAGACACCCATTTTTACCCTCCTGGCAAACAGAAAATGTGAGCAGGAGCAAGCGACACACAGGCAGATTTAGAATTAAACTTCAAAAGCAAGCGGTTCATTAGGGAAACCAAGACATGGTTGAATGATTGTTAGCTACAGTCTAATAAAAACCTGAGCCTGGTTTTAAAGAGAAGGAAAAAATAAGGCTAAAAATGCATGTTGACTGAAATATATAAACTTACAGTGGAAATCAATTGGTATTTATAGCTGCTGAATAATGCACTCACTACTATTCATTCTCATTACTGTGCATTTTGCAACTGTCACAAAAAATACAGTGACTGACTGACAGCTTTTAAAATATTTTTATGCCTCAAGAACCAAAATAGCTGAAAGAGAGCTGGAATTTCAAATTCAAAAAGACTGGACAAACTGCCAGTAGTGCAACAATCTAACCTTCTCTTAATTCCTGGTTTTAAGTTCAAATCTGCTTGATATTCTGTGTTAATTAGAAAAATCATTTTGCTTTTCTCCCTTTTTTCGGGGGGGGGGGTGGAATCATGTTTCACTTCTATGTGGCTTTGTTGGGTGAAAAATCTCCGTATAACAGGAAGGGTACGAGCAACATTTTCCCCTAATTAGTCCATAAAAATGCTAATTTCTCTAATGAATCAGATTGAAATATCACAGGAGTAGGTAATAGCACAAATACAGAGTTTGCTTATGGGGTAGGCTTTTGCTAATCACTACCGCAGCACTGGGCAGCTCACTAAGCCAACACTTTAATGAGGTTAGAGAGGCAAAACACACTCTTCTGAATTTTTTGGTATAAAAAAGAGATAGCTACTTGCCTGTGCAGTCACAGCACCCTCGAATTTGTGTCTGTATGTGAAGAAAACCAGATCCCCAGCATTTACATCCCTGCTTTTCCATCCCCACGCACTCAGGTCCTCTGCCTGTTTACTCAGGCTGAGGATGGGGCCATAAATCTTTATCCTGCCCAATTTCGTTGTTAACATAATCCATTTCTGAGACAGATAAAATAATACTGCCCTTTTTTTTCATGGACCAGTAGCTAATAATGTCACCAGTTTGAATGATACAAGACTGAGATCATTGTCTGTCTGCCCCACAGCATCTTTCTCTCTAATTTTTTTCCTGCCCTTACACTTTGGCTCCTGCCTTCTGTGCTGGCACATACTGAGGCACTTGTATGCAAGCTGCACATCTAGGAAGGAGTGGTCTCTCTCCAAGTCAAAAATCTAGGAGAATCAATGAGCTCTTACAGGAAATCTCCAAGGGTTTGACCTTCAGGGTGGCCTTTACTCTTTAAACCCCATGTAAAACAGCGATTCTGCCAGTCAATCCTTAGTGAAAGATTTAAAGAAAGGGACTGTTGCCTATTGGTGACACCAGAAATCTAAGCAGGAATTAAGCAGCTTGAAAAAGCCTTTAAATTCAACTCACCATTCTCCCCGAGCTCTCCATATATTCTTTATGGCCCTGTGTTCCCTCAGCCCTTTGATCATTTTATATTGAAGTAGTCTCTTGTTTAATACGCAGCTAAGATGACTGCAGGATAACATCAAAACAGGAGGGAACAGAAAGAACATGAAAGAATATGAAGTCAATGGCTTTGCCAATCACAATGCACAAACAGGGCTGGTTAAAAGGCTCGGCATTACAGAGCTGCCTTTATGCTCTCACAAAGCTTCACGCAGCGTTAAGACCAACGACAAACTGAGACTAATGATTAAAACTACACTGGGCTGCCTTTCTTCTGCTTTAATTGTTGCTTGCTTTGCTCAGAGGTAACAGATCTGCAAATCCAGCACCCATCTCTGTCCCACAGGTTTGCTGCACCAGCTGGTTTCACCGTCTTTCTGTCAGCAATCAGAATTTCCAAGCCAGGGTTTCCAATAAAACATGGTCCATCATCCTCGTGCCATCACAGAATGGTTTTGTTTGGAAGGGATCTTAAAGTTCATCTCGTTCCAAGCTCCTGCCGTGGGCAAGGACACCGTCCACTAGACCAGGCTGCTCCAATCCCCATCCAAGCTGGTCGTGAACACCTTACAAAGGAGCTCCTCTGACAAGTTCCAAAGGTATTTTTGACAAGAAGCAAAAAGGGAGAAAAGCGTTCATTGAAATCTCCCTCATGCTCCTCTAGGAACATCAACCCACTTCCACAAAAAAATAAAGAAGAGACAAATCCTAGTTGCACAAGACTTTGTCTTCTTGATGCCCAACAACTTCCTGGTGCAGTATTTACACAAAAATCCACAGCCTGTTTTGGACGGCAGACAGACGGAAAAGTTGATGTCTTCTGTCTAGAGCTCTTCTCACACTTGGTTTTCATGCCATATTTCCTGGCTGCCTACACTCATGTTAATCTGCTAAAATCACTTTACCCACTTGGAAGGCAACATTTCACTCGTACTCAGTTCTATTATTCATCAGACAACAACCACGACGGCAGCTCCATGACTGACTGCTAATTATCCTTTCCCCCCGCATGGCACCGACAGCCGCGTTTTCCGCGGCAATTTATTCTTTCCTCCCATGGAGCCACGAGGTGGGAGCTGAGGCCCATTGAAGTCGGTGACAAAGGGCCCCGGAGATTTCAATTGTGTTGGGAATTCATCTTTGAACGGGAAGGGACCTGCCTTAAGTGTTATTTAGTGTATGATGTCAACAGCCCGAGATAACAACTGACAGGAGGAGAACGCGCGCGCCGCCGGTGGGGCCGGGATGGGACACGGCTCTCGGGGGCTCTGCTCGCTGTCACAGCCCTGTCACAGGGCCAGACAGGATCCAGCCACGCTCCCTCCTGACAGGGAACAGCCTCAGGTCTGCTCGAGCCCAGTGTGCACTTCCTGGGAACTTTGGGGGTGATGGAGAAACCCCACTGACCTTTTTCATTTTTCAGCTCCAGTGTGTACCAGGGAGAGGCAATCCCTGTTGCAAGAGGAGTCTGGGACAGCTGTGGCAATATAAATTCCCGCTGTACCCTGCTCCCGAATTTCTTTACTAGAAGCAAGAGCTAAAAGAACAATAAATGAGACGGCAAAGCAAACTTTCCCCGAGTTCTTTTCTATTCACCATCCTAGACACGCTGGCAAAAGAGGGAACACAGAGAACATGAACATTGTCCAAAATGCTCACTTCTTGCACAAGAAGTTGTAGTTTACATTGGGAAATGTTTTGTGCATGCAAATGAGAAACAGAAGATAAAAACCTAGTGTTGGTTAACACATTTTCTGAATCACAAAAGACTTTGAGGATAATTTTCCTGCTTTGTTTGGGTTTTTTTCCCTTCCAAATAAGCTATGCTGACTTGTCCTTACTCTCACCTCATCCTACTGCCTTCATCTCCCTCACCTACATTAACCAAAGTATCTCATTTTTGGATCTTTTCACTGCTATTCCCTTTTCCTGAGCTCCCACCTGGAACGAAAGATGGAGAGACTATTTGTGAGAGCATGGAGTGACAGGACAGGGGGGAATGGCTTCACATTGAAGGAGGGCAGGTTTTGATCATATATTAGGAAAAAATTCTTTACTCAGAGGGTTCCCAGAGCAGCTGTGGCTGCCCCTGGATCCCTGGCAGTGTCCAAGGCCAGGTTGGACATTGGGGCTTGGAGCAGCCTGGGACAGTGGCAGGTGTCCCTGCCATGGCAGGGGGGGCACTGGATGAGCTTTAAGGTCCCTCCCAAAACCAGTTTGGGATTTAGGATAAAACTTCTGCAGGTTCCAACAGCTGAGGATGAAGCCACTGATTCCTGCAGCCACTGATGATGGCAGTGAACAATTTCCCCAGGATCACAGAGGGGTTTGTGTTTGTGATGAGCTTTGTAGACCAGAGCTCTTCCTCAGGGCACAGCTCTCAGGAGGCCGGGGGAGCAGCAGAACCCCATCAACTTTTCCAGGGAAGGGAAGAGAGGGAAAGGGAAAGGGAAAGGGAAAGGGAAAGGGAAAGGGAAAGGGAAAGGGAATCTGTCTCCTGAGGGCAGCAGAATGAGGAGCCAAGCTGGGAGCAGTCTGGAGCAGGTGCTTGGGAGCAGCAGGTTTTTAGCAGCCACCCTGGCCAAAGTAAGCTGAGGGATATGGTGAGTAAATCCTTCCTCGTGTGGTTAAAAATCAGCTTGATGATCGTAACAGTCTTTGTCAACCTGAGTAATCCTCTGGTTCTAATGCAAAAATCCTCTGGGTGCAGGTTACATTTCAAGAACTTTACCTTAGAACAGATCCTCCAGATGGATTAAAAAACCTGTTCAAGCCAAATTCACAGCCCAGTCCATTAGATTTCATTCAAATGCATTTTTCTGTGCTTCTGTATCAACGGATTTCCTCTTGCTGGTCCTTTGTTCTGGGCAAGGCTCATTTTTCCTGTGCTATTCCAGTGCCACCAAAGTAGCCAGGTGACCTCTGAGGACAAGGAAAATCCAAGCTCCTCACTCAGGAGTGGTCTCTGGGACATCTAAACCACTGAAGCCTTAAACAACTTGAATTTGCCTTTCTGAAATCTTATATATATTTTTTTTTTTTTATGCAGAAAATTATTGCTTAAATCACCAGCAATTCTTATATATTGGAAGGACAAAAAAGAAGAATGATAAAAATAAATAATGATCCCTGTGTGATATGGGCCATGACAAACCGGTGTAAGTAGAGATGGGTTGTAAAAACTACCTTGAAATACAAAGCAGAATCCACAAGAGCAACACACCAGATTAAAAACGGACAGCTAAATAAATAAATAAATTTTAAAAAATCAATGTGCACTGTACTGGTTGTTTGCAAAATTAGACAATTAATTCTGTGTAAACTAACCTATCAGGAAGCCACACTGTGGGGATTCAGAGAGCTGATATTGCAGTACACTGGATTAGGAAAGAATGCTTTAATGAGATCCCTGGAGAGTCTCCATGGACTTGGACCGTCCTCTCCAAAAGATCATTTTTACCCCATTTAACTGCCAGTGTGTTGCATCTCTGATAGATACATGAACAAAAAGAAAGCTAAAAAAAAAAAAACCCTAAGAAAACCTACAAATAAAGAGCACTGTTAACACAATCGCCAGGACCAATGAGAATGGTGCTTTTCAGGCTCAAAAAAGACATTATGTCATTTTCAGCATATAGGAGCCATCAGAAGGAGTATCTGTATATTAAAACCCACTGCACTTAAAGCCATTTACAGCCAGAATAGCAGCAGCATAAAGAAAGCTTTTATTCACAGGGAGGGTGTAAAAAAAACATAATAATAATAAAAAAAATGAAATCACATTGTGCTCGCCAGAACAATCTGCAACCTGGCTGTTTTTAAATTTGATTTTCTTTAAGTAAAGACCTAGTGTAGACCTTGCCAAGTGCAATAAATGCCCCAGTTTAACATGTGAATTTTCAAATAAACTGGAGAAAAGCACCTTGAGCCCCAAACCCAAAATGGTTGTATTTCAAAATGATCACTTGCTTGTAAAATAACAGCTGGAAAACAGCAAGGCAGAATATTTTGGTGAGGAGCTGAGTAGTAGGGTTAGAAGCGGCTCTTCTATTTGCAGATTCTCTGTAAAGACACGTACAACCACATTCATGCCTTCAATCTGAGCAATCAATACTCTCAGCTTTCAAAAAGCTTTTCCAGGGAAGCCTGTGGATTTTCCTTGGTCTCGTCTGTTTTACAGAATTGTTTTTACAACTGAGGTCTGAGATCAGAGAGAAAAAAAACCCTGAAAATCTGAAATGAAATGCAAATAAATAAACAAGCCAACAGACAAACCCTTGGAAACATTTTAGCCAGCCTGTAAATTGAGATGAATTATTTTCTTTCCAACTCTACTATCAGACCTTATGCAAGGACAAGTCTCTGCTTCAGTAGCAGAAGGTGCTGGACAGCACCAACTGTGAGACCAGGGTTTATTTCCAGTAATGCCATGTTTTGGAAAATCAGCAGGTTCAGAAGTTCATAGGAACACTCAGGACTGAAGCATCAGGCGGGAAATGAAAGCAAAGCACGATGAATTCTCATTGTGCTGCTGCCATTTTACCTGGGCCAGCCCAGATGACATCCCCACCTGGACCGGCCCAGGTGACATCCCCACCTGGGCCAGGGGACACCCCAAAAGCCGAGCTGGGAGAAGCCAGCAGGAGACAGCCCATGGACAGCCACCACCAGAGCCTGCTCTCCGCAGGGAAGCGCACTCCAGCGTGTTTTAATCACCCCTAATTGATTTCACACCACCAGGAAACTGAGAAAGAGTTCAAATACAGTCTTTGAGTCTTAATATTTACATGGGCAAACATTTGTTTATCTGTCAGCTGTGTAATCTCGGGGCCTCTGTAGAGCCTGGGACAGGCTCTTAAGTAGCTTTCTGCAGTTTTGATTAGCTGGCTGCGGAGCCAGCCCTATAAATATTCCTAACATTTGCACCCAATGGACCAAGTATTTTGTTGAGCAGACTAATTGGTTCACAACCCCTTGCTAAGTATCAGCCCTATCATCCCCGACTGCCATGGGCTACGATCATCATTAGCCAAGTGACAATCTCCTGGAGAATTTGGGCTCTTTAATCTCCCTCCTCCCCGAGGACGTCAGACTTATTATGGGTTAAAGCTCTCCGAGTTGGCTCTGGCTCCTTCCCGAGGCTGGATCCTCAGCACTGGAGGAGAAACCTCCTGAACGTGAGGGCACAAAGAAAATTCGTGGCCATGTCCCACAAAAGGGGCTCCAGAGGGAGCAGAGGATGAGATGTTGGTGCAGAGGGACAGATCCTGCCTGCTCACACATTTCTGCCACTCCACCATTCCCAAGAGATGCATGAACCAACAGATGCCTGATGAAAACAGTCCTTGGTCAGCATCACACCACACCAACCCCAAAATGTCCTGGTTGGGAACATTCCAGGGGCTGCAGAACCACCCCTGAGAGCCAGCAGTGGTGGGGACAGGAGCAGATCAGGAGCTGAAACACAGGCCACGTGCTGGAACAAAAGGTGAAAAAAGAATGAAGGTGGGGAAATGAAAGGCAAACTGTGAGGAGATGTCACGTCCTCAGTCAGGCAGAACCCACACAAAGAGGAGCAGCTTCAGACGATGCAAACCTGACCTTGTTAGGGCTGGGACAGAAATCTGGAGACTCGGCCAAGGAACACGGAAGTTCCTCTGTGCTCTGTTTCATCAGGAAGAAAACTCTGCTCTTAAACTTGAGACATCTTTTCACATGTTTCAGATCTGGAGTGTTAAGTTTTTTTCCTTCAAAAGACATAGAAATCACAGACACCAATTTCTTGAAACAGCTGAAAAAACCCCAGCACAGTGAAGAGGGACAATCCTCTCCTCATTGCACCTCTGCCCGTCCAAAATGAGAGCAAACACGTTGGCAGGGACAAAAAGCCCTTCCTGGCCCTCTGGAATGCCTGCTTTGACACCAAATTCTTCCTCTTAAAAACACCTCTGCCCACTAATGCTAGAGACTCACCTGATAAATAAATATTAAACCACCGGTCACCATCTGGAGGTGAAAAGAAAAAGCTAGAAAGGAAAATCCAGCTGTGCCCCCTTGGCCTTCCTGAGGTTTCAAGAAGGAAAGGGTTGTTGTAAGAGTGAAAGAAGCTCAGTGATGGACAGGGCCTCTCTTGTGTCCAAATTTGTACCAAGGCAATAAACTCAGGGTTTGGTACCAGAGCTGCCCCCTCCCATCACAGCAGCCCATCAGCATGGAGAGTTTTATTTCTCCTTGAGCCATGCTGAGAAATCTCTGCAATTTGGAGCTTTGGAAAGCCTCCACATTCGCATTTAATTTGAAATTATATCTTCCCTGTCAAAACATGCCTGGGGGGCAAGTCACTTGTGGAAAAAAAAAAAAAAAAAAGAAAGGAAGAAGAAAATATAAAGATATATCTTCTTGTCTGCTCTGAGTCACAACATCCGCCACTGAGAGTGCCAGGGTGAAAGACAGGATGAAGCTGTTCCTCAGAGAGGAGCACTCAAATAAAACAATATCCCAAAACAGAAGGAATCTGAACCACCTCTCAGGTAATTATTAATCATTAGGAAGAAATAAACATTAGTGTATGAGCTTTCCAGCGCTCCTCATGTGCCCACACAAGGCAAAAACTTGATTGTCTTTATTTATGAATAGAAGGTATAAATGCACTTGTATGGGGACACTCATGAAAACACATTATAGGTGCGTAATATCAAATTTCAAAGTTCATAGCTCAGGAATAAATCAAAACATTTCATCTGCTCCATATTAAGCTGCTTCACTTGTGTTTGTTTCCCTTTCAGGCACATCAGATGTTGCTGTACTCTGATTATTTTCAGGGAAGATAAATGTAGTACCAGATTCAAAAGCCCAAGGCTAAAGCTACTGCCTGTTGCACAAAATGGTTTTGAAACAAAAATAAAGAGATATATATATATATATAGATATATATCTTCCAAATGATTTTATTTTCCATGAACTGACACAATTCTCTGCAAAACCATACAAATATAGTAATTTAACTAATTGTGCACACACACACACCCATATATATAAACATAAATATATATTTTTAAACACTTTATCCACTCAAATTTCAGCCTGTTCAGAAACAACCAGGCCACTCAGTTCAAAGGAAATTGTGAAAACCCTTGCAGGAGACAGTTACAGGATCATCCATCCAGGGAGACATTAATTTCCCATCCCTATATTTAGAAGCGACCTATGATCTAAAACATGAGGCTTCCTCAAGGGTCACAATGGATTTGTTTCATTTGATGCAACTGAAGTTAAATTCACCAAATAGCCCCTGGCCTTCAGGAGGCTGAAGGAGAAGAGGGTTTCAATTGGATTGTTTGCTTTCCGCAAAAATGAATAAAAATCACTTCAATAGGAAGCATCTGCTCAGCAGCCCAAGGTGCTCAAGATGCAACTGAGATGAGGATTCTGTACAGAACGCCTTAGAAAGGACTAAAATAATTATTAATAATAACTATTAGCAGTTTAGGTGTGCTGATTTATTTTTGCTTTTGACACCAAGCAGAACTGCATTCAAAAAATTTGAGATGTAAAAAAGACTAAATGAGAAAAAAAAAAACCCAAAGGAAAATATTAGAAGTCCCTTTAAGAAAAGAATGAGAAGAATCCCCAGGATTTCATGTACAGATGAAGTGCTTCACGGAATGGACATGACAGACACAAGTATTTATCAAAACAGGTGAACCAAGGTCAAACAGCCACTCCAGTAACCACACTGGAATTAAGACACAGCACGTTTAAAACAAGAAAGAAAATCACCATAATTAACTTTGCGACCTGTCTGACACAAAAAAGTTATTGATACAAAGGACAGGATGATTAGGAGAATGAACAGGTATTTAAAGTGCTAATCATAACACTTCCCCAAGGCAGGAGAAGAATTTGTAAGGGCTATTGATCTCTTGTTTCAGGATGGAAGTCAAGCTGGAAGGGCTTGGGAAGAAGGGAAACTAACTAAACTAAACTAAACTAAACTAATATTTAAAGGACAATTTGCTCCTTAATTGTGATGCGAGTTCAGGGAAGGAGGGAGGATTTGGGGCTTTTCCCAGGGTGTTGAGTCATGTGGTACTCTAGTTACTAACAGAGAGAGGATTCCAGCTTAATTGGATCTTTAATCAGATTGAATAGGGTAATTCCTACCTCTCTGCGTTCCTAATGGATGTCACAATGTCAGGAGTTAAATGCTGAAGGGCTGCTCTGATTTGAGAGCAGCTTCCAGGGGATCCTTAGGCAGAGACAATTATTGGGATGGCCACTGAGAATGAAAATGATCATCAAGGTCGATATATTCCAACAGGATTTTGGAATAATTACTGCCCACTCAGCCAATTCTTACAGGTAGGACACACATCCTTTGTTTTGTATTTTTTTTCCCCAATAAATCAATTTATTCCCATTTATCAGCTTTCCTAGTTACAAGGAGGATATGGCCATAACCAGCCCAATTCTACACTCTGGTACTCGGTTTGCTGGCAGGGCAAAATGTCCACGGCCACCCAAGGCAGAAAGAGAGCTGCAGGTAATTCGAGCTCTAAATGTTTAGAGTTTATGGTTTTGTTAAATAGTCCAAAGAAAACATTTTCCTATTTCCAGTGAAAAGATCCTGAAATAATGACTCTCTTCCAGTCCAAAAAACAATGCAGGAAATGTTGCTAAACAAAGGCAACACCTTTGGGATGGAGTTGTAAAAAAAGAGCATATGTGAGTGATTTCCCTCCACATAACCGTGGCAGAATATTCTCTGCTGTGGAGGGGTAGAAGAGTTTTGGAAATTTTGCTGGAAAAGTGATTTCCAGTCCTGGCTGAAGAGCTCCCAAAAGAGCAAAATCACTGACAGTCTTTAAGGTATCTGTTTCACTTTCCTTATAGCTGAAGATCGACAGGAAAAAAAAAAATAAACCAGCAACAAAGTCAGCTGGAGCATGGTTATGACTGAACCACTGCACCACCCCACAGAAAAAATGACAATATTAGGTTTAAATTAATGATTAGGCACTGTAAGCAGTTGTAATAGAGTTATGTTCTTGAAAAAAAAGAAGTCTACATCACTGCTCTGGTGAAACAACTTCAAGAGGACAAACACACAGAGAGGACACATCAAAAATCCTGAGACCACAGAGATTTCATGAAAATTTGGTTCAATGGTGGAAATATGAAGTCATTAATTTCTGTTCAGCCCTG
>VYZR01126472.1:22154-53681 GCA_013400675.1 Oxylabes madagascariensis
AAGTACAAGTAAGCTCTGGCCAAACAACAAAAGATTTACTGCTTCTTCAATTTGTTTTTAACTACAGCTTGAAAAATTTAACTAAAGCCCACATACTAACAAAATATCTTACGGAAAAAATCCTTTTAATGCCTTGGATTTATTAAGTATATGTGTTATATTAGTCTGAAACAGCATAAAATATATTTGAGTTTCTGCTCCAGATAAAAATGACAATACCTAAGAATGGTCACTATAAACTAAAATGTGGGGGATTGAGTTTCACTTGATAGTAATTAATATTAGCTGGTATAATAACGAATACCATTTTAGCTAAGTAGTAAAAAAGACTGTAATGTGTAGCACTCAAACATACCTCCTCTATTATGCTGTTTCAGACTAATATAACACATATACTTAATAAATCCAAGGCATTAAAAGGATTTTTTCCGTAAGATATTTTGTTAGTATGTGGGCTTTAGTTAAATTTTTCAAGCTGTAGTTAAAAACAAATTGAAGAAGCAGTAAATCTTTTGTTGTTTGGCCAGAGCTTACTTGTACTTTGGTGCAGAAAAACAACAGTGTTCTCTTTGGAGCGCAAGGCATCCAACACTGAGGGTCTGTATATCCTCCCAAGACCTTGTTTACAAAGACAAGAAAACTCAGAATGGCTTGTCCTGACACTTCACCCGGAATAAGTTGGTTTTTTTCTCTGCCCTCCTGCCCAGAGCTGTGGTGGGTTGGAGTCACAGCCCTTAGCAGTTTGGCAGGAGTGAGTTCCCAGAGCAGAGGAGAAAACCTCAAGAGATCTAGAGCTAACCCCATCCAACAAAGTGTGTTCAGATTAAAGGTAGTAACAGAGATATTTTTGTCTACTGTAATGGCCTTTAAGGGTGTAGGCATCTGGATGCCTTTTAATCTGTCAGAGTCAGTGGTACCATGCCTCAAGACATGAATGGTATAGTGCTATTTTGGTCTCTTTCTTCCCACTGACAGCTGAATTCCAGACCCCTCTAGTGAGGTCCATGACCCTCACTTGCTGCCTAGTTAATAATTTGCTGCATTAATTACAAACCATCTCCCAGATGCTCTGGGGATCTGAAAAAGTGAAAGTGACACTGACTTACCTTTGAAAAATGTGGTACATTGAGCTATGAATGGAAGTTTTTACTGTGACAATTGGTGTGTCCTGGGGCAGGTGAACTGACAATGGGCTCTTGCTACTGTTCAAGGAATAGTCTTGTGGGATTTTATTTCTTCCATATCCAGTAGGCTCTGAGGAATACTGAATCTTCAATCTAGTTGATCATCCTTCAGCTGAGATGTTTGGAGCATGTGGGGCACAGCTCATACTTCACTTTCTATAATTCTCCCAAGACCAGGGCACCAGACCAGGGCTATACCTGAAATTATTGATCAAAAATTAAGAGTTTAAATTAAGGTCAACCAAAGGAAAACTCTCCCTGGATCTTCCTGGGTTCATCTCTACCACACAAGGTCTTAGTGACGCCATGTATCTTGCTCTGCAGGAAATTTGCACATGGTCAATAACTCTTATGTGCTGTGACGTTCAGCACTAAAGATTGCTCACAGCAAAAGTCACTGGCAGATGAATTTTGAATGTATGAAGTACTACACGCTATTAATCATTCCTCCTCTCTCTTGCCAGATTATGCATCTAAAACAGGTAGCCAAATTTATTGGAAACTTCTAATTTTAATATCCCTGGGACATGGCAACCCTGGATGTAGGGACAGACTGGGAAGTGAGAGGTTGGAGAGCAACACCATGGAAAGGAACCTGGGGGTCCTGATCGATGGTGAACATGAGTCAGCAGTGCCCTGGCAGCCAGGAGCGTCAGCCCTGTCCTGGGGGCATCAGGCACAGCATTGCCAGCCTAGAGATAGTACCTCAAAGAGGTAGTAGGAAGATAAGTGCTTCACAGAAAGTAAGTGCCGTATTGATGAGGACCACAGACATTTACCTGGTAAAATGAGGATTTCTGTCTTCAGAACATGCTCTGAATAGTACATAGGAAGAAGTTCATGGGACCATAAGTTGGCAATAAGAGAAAAAGTAATGCTTCAAGAACTTCTTAAGTGGTCACTGCTCATCCTTATTATTGCCTTATCTTGGAACTTGAGAAAAATGTTGTGGAACTTGTGAAAAATGTCTTGTAATTTCTATCAATAGCAGATGCGGTCATGTAACTAAAGGCTCTTGTAAGAGGCATACATGTAAGAGGTTTGAATTAGTTTTATACACACTTCCATTATTCTAGTGTTTCTTGCCAGGCTTGGCTTTGTAACCTTATTAAAGTTATATCAGAACAGTTGCGTTGCAAAACTTGGAGAGCAGCACCATGGAATCGTTATACTGAGAGAAAAGGATGCTTTAAGATATATAATCCACTGAATTTTTCAGACCAGATTTTGTTGGTATTTGCTATGTGAGGCAATGAGTCAAAAACAGTTGTCAAAACAGATAACTGAGTATGAAAAAAATCTTTGTAAATTTTCTCAATATCAGAAACTCTTGCATATGTGATTAGGAAATTTTTTAAATATAGTTCATGTTTGTTTTTACTGAAATACGCAATTTATGTTGGTCTGTCTTCTGTACTCTGACAGGACAAAAATTCAGCAGTGAGATGAGGATGGGAAAACCCCAAAGGATGTCCCAGGATTACGAGCCTGCATCCTAAGGGCTCAAAACATGACCTTTCTGTCTCTTCAGAACCTCTGTCCTTTCCTTGCATAAAGATACATCTTTAAGAGATGCTATTCATGCTTAAGAAGCTGTATGTGTTCCTATAATGCAAAATGGATATACCCTGAAACATCTGCCCTGTGGAAAGATTGTAATGAAATGGCAGGTCATTTGAAAAAATGTAATGAAGTGCCACTCAGATTACACCAGGAGTAGGTTAATACCTTGTGTGTGTACCATCAATGACATACAGTTAGCATCCTCAGGAAAACATTTCACACAGTTGAAATACAAAATGTTAGAGATCTTCTTTCTTATCCCAGTTAATAGCAAGTTTGTTGTACAATGTACACAGGTATCAGTGGATGTAGAGGCTTATTACCTCTGCCAGCAACACCCACAGTTTTCAATTGATAGGGCAAGTGGTTTTCTCCTTAAAGCTGCAGACCATTATGAAATGTCTGGCTTCCTGCTGGTGCTTTAAGATGGGAACCGGTCACAGAGACTGGAAAAAGTAATGTAGGTAGCCTGGTTTACAGCATCACTGCCAGAAGTGTTTGCTTTTATTTACTAGCATTAGTCACTAAGTTCACCTACAACCAGTTTCAGTCATCAGTCCAATGCTAAATCAAGAGCTGAAGATCAAGTGAAAAGAGGCAGTTAAATGGAATGTGTCCAACGGTTTTCTATTTTAAAATGCTCTAACCAAAAGTAATTCAAATTTTTAGTGTTGCATATTCTCATTCAGCTGGTGCAGAGATACTGTTGTCTCTATGTGGAAAGTAGGTGCTCAATAGTCTTACAGAATCACAGCATATTCTGAGTTGGAAGGAACTCACCAGGATAAGCCAAGTCCAGTCCCTGGTCCGGCACAGGACTGCTCCAAATATCACACCATGTGCCTGACAGCATTGTCCAAATTCTTTTTGAACTCATAGAATGAAAAAACCCAGTACTGTACTTGTCTTCATCACATGTTTTTACACACAAAGAGCTGCAGAATAGGCCCTTAGCAATGTCTCTTGGATCTCAAGTTCTGTACTCTGAGGTTTTGAAGGCCCTCAAGGCCTTTTAATGTACTTGTCTCGTTGGAAACTGGAACAGAAAATATTGATAATATAATAGTTCTATCCCTCAGCTTTGCAGCTTGTACATACATTTGTATGCCCAGGAACTCTCCTAAGAGCTGTCTTACACCTCCAAGAAACACAAAATACACTGTTATAATTTGGTCCCCTATTTACAGGTAGGCTCATTTAATAATGTCAGGAACGAATGAGCTGTTTTCTACAAGTATGCATAAATTTTTTAGATAATATTTGTTGTTAAGATTAAAATTCACATAAACAAGGTGATATTGCAGGATATTGAATGTAGCTATGTGATATGTGCCTAATCGTGGCTCTTTTAAAGCCAGTGGGAGTCTGACATCAGTAAACCTCATGATGTTAATTGCTTTAGCAGAAATTAAATGTTTTATTAAAGACTTCTTGTAAAAAGTTAATCCTTAGTTTTGGAACATTTTGTTGATTTTTTCATAATTATCCATCTTTACATGAACTGAGAAGATTTTCTAGCAACACAAAATGTTTGAGTCCAGCAGGGTCTTAATTTCAGCAAGCCCTAATTCACAACTTCTGAAGACGAAAAAAGTTCAGTTCTTGTAACAACCCTGGGAGTTCCACAGTAAATATACCTGTTTGTTGGCAGAGGAACATGCCCCTAGACCACTGAGGTTGAAAGTACATTTTCTATGGCTGCTGAGAAAAAATCGAAAATTTAAGTGTTGCATCCTTTAAGGTGCGTAGCAAAAGTCCCGTAGTGCATAGTTTAACAGTCAGGGATGTTTCCAGATACCTAATCTAAACTGTAGCCTCTGACACCATCTACAGAGATGGAAAGTACCTTAGAGTGAAATCTATACTTCTTTTGCCATATACTGAAAATTTATATGCAAAACATACTGACCATAAGTGAAATATGTTCTTTCATAAATTGATTTTACCCCACTACCATTGATGCATCTCTTTCAGCAGCAATGTACAGACCCATTACTAAATAAGCAATTTCTAGGCACCCTGTAATAAATTTTGCACATTCCTAATACTTCAACATTTCTGGCACTGCTCTCCTTGTTTGAGAAAAGACATCTGCTCATATTTTAAAATAATGTGAGTAATTTACTAAATGTGTGGAGTGAAGAATGTTTATTGTTAAGATTTAAATTAAGACTTAAAGAAAAGCAGAGAAAGACAGTTTTATGTTAGCATCTTTTTTTCCCATGATATTACAAGGTAGTGGATGTAGCCATGTAATCAACATAAACATGACCCTTCCAAAAGAGGCTGCTGGCCTTAGAAGCACCTCTTGCCAGCAAAATTATAGAAACCTGGATGGCCAACAGTATCAAGAAATAATTGCAACTTTATCAGGCTGATTTCAAGTAAGTGCTGTCACTGCCTGAATCTCGTGATAAATTGCATTGATCATGTAGGTTACAGAACTCCTATCAGCATCAAAGGAAAGACATTATAATTTGACAGTGGTGTCTTCATTGTCAACTTCTGGAAGTGTTGTACTGCACTACATTGAATGGCTCATTTAATAACTATTTATAAATTAAGCAGGAAAATTATTCCTAGCAACTTAAAATGCTTGAGAGAATTTTTAGTTTTAAGAGACATTTCAATTTAGGTAAAAGTTTGAACTTTGGATGTTGCAGTAATGGTGGCCAATGTTATTGTAAATAATATATAGTGGATATGCACTCTAGATGGTAGTATCAGGTTCAATTATTTTAGGAACACCCATTTTTATGGGAGGGTAACTTGCTATATGTATCATGTGGTCAGTTAATAGGAGTTACAGAGGAGTTTCCACAAGACACGCGGAAACCCTGACTTCAAAACCATCAGGAGTTTTCCATATTATAGCAAGACTCTGATCCAACATTCACTTCTTAGCTGTGTTTTAGGATTGCTTATAAAGCTTTGAGATTGAACCCCCAGTTATAATATTTAATTTGAGTGGTATATTGGCAGGCTGTCACACTGTATGGTGCTATATACAGGTAAAATGTTACGTGATGGTACTTGATTAATTTTAAACAAAAGGTGGAGCTTACAGTAGTCACAGGCCAGACAGGGCTTAAGCCTTAAGCCTTGAGGAAGCCTTTTGTCATCCCTTCTGGTTTGAACAGCTAGCCAAAGTTTGGATTTTTAGTTACTCTTAGGAGGAAAATTCATGATCAAGTCAGAAAATTTAATTTGGAAACTTCTACTTTCTTAATATGAGAATGAGATTTATAAGAACATGATGGAAAATGAAATTTTTTTTAAAGTAGCATGAAATGAGGCTAAGCTTTGCAATTTGTCTAACAGTATTTTTTTCTTCTGTACTTATTATTGACACATACAATATAGACTGTTATGAACCCAAATCTGTAACTAGAAATTGACTCTTTATACGGAAAAATCTATTATCCATGTTCCTTGGGCTTATTGGGCCTGAGAAACCGGAAAAGTTTTCCGTATTTTGAGACAGTTTTCCCCCACGCCTTTTTTTAATTGATTCCGCTCTGAGTCTTAAGAAATTTGGATTTTAGTGCACGGCCCCATCTCAGCCAGCTTCAATGAGGAGAACTGGGAATTCAAAATAAAGTGTCTCATAGGTTATGTCTGCTAACAAATTTCCACTAATTGACATCAAACTGGTTAATTTCCATATAATAAGTGTTGATTGATTCAAGGGCTTGACTCAGCTGGCCAAGACTGTCCTTACAATGATCACTTATGGGCTACCTTTTTGGAACACAGTGGAATATTTAATGTCTTGCCAGATTTGAAGGATGCTGGGAGTTGGAACAATGTTTTTAATCTCAGCTACTAATTACGTGGCAAAGGTATAAACTGGGCTTTGCAAATCATTATTTCCATTAGAAAGGTGTTGGAAGCAATTCCACTGAGGGTTTCCCTCCTATTTATGCAGCTGTTATTCCCATGAGAGGAGGCCATTGCAGTCATGGCTGAAACATGGGCTTCTGTTCTGTTTCCACAGCACTTGGAAGAAAAACAAAACAGGACTAATGAAAAACACACACGGGAAATGCTTTATTATTTCATCATCCTCACCTACTGAGATCTGGCACCACTCTGTGTTTAGGAAGAACTTCTCCCGCCCTCTCTCTCTCGCGCGCAGTGTGGTTGTATAAGGCTGACACTCTGTCATTTCCTGTCAGATCATTTCAGAGGAATTTGCTCTTATTTCCTCCCAGCCTCATCCCCTCCTCCTGGCCTCAGCCTTGGCTGTGTGCCCCAGCAGCCATGCCGTGTTTACTTAACGGCATGGAGCGCTGGCCTGCCCGGGCTGCAAACACCGGGGCGACACGCACACGGGAGCTCACAGCCACGCTCAGGAAACACACAATTCTTTTGTGAAGAAAACATGCAGGGCCAAAGCAAACCTTACGCAGGGTCTTTGTAGACTGTAGGTGAGTGAGTTCTAGATGTGGAAAAAAATAATGGATTTTTTTGGCTCACAAGTGTCCATGTAAATTCTCTTGGAAGTGGCATTGTTTGTCATTTCAAGTGTTCAAATTAGGGCATTTTCTGAACTTCTCCGTGTGTCATGGAATTCATAGTACATGACTAGGAGTTAATTCAGCATTCAAGTTATCTCTTAGCATTAGCCAAACATATCTGGCTCCAATACATGTTCCTGCTACATTGCATATATAAGTGATTACTGCTACTAGTTTTTCTACTCTGGCATACTGGATAGGTTTGCTGAAAGTGTCTATTTTTTATAAATGGTATAAAGTTATTTTAGCACCCAACAATGGTGTGAAAATAAACCATGCAGAAACAGGACATTTATACTTGAATGATGTGTGTGCTTTTCAGTGGGTAAAGTGGTCACAGTTCATTGTTTAAAAAAAGTAGTCAAGTCACTAACAGTCTCCACAGCAAGATTTATAGCAATGGAGAAAAAGAACTAAGTAAACTATCTGACTGAGAAGTCATTTCTTCCTTCCTTGGCAGCATAGGATTTGTTTAAATGCTGTTAGGAGAAGGCTAATTAAAACAATTTTGCCAGAAGTCTGGGAGATTGCTAAATACAACACCAGCTCAGTGCTCTTGATCTGGAATGACAACTTTTTCCTATTATTAACTAGGAGTTTCTTTCTGATACAGAAAATTAGAAGTCAGAGAGAGAAATATCTCCCTCTGACACAGTTAAAACAATACCCATTATTTTGAGTAGCAGTCATAAAATAAATGATATTTGACATTTTATGACAACATTTAAATTTTATTTAATATTACTGCTGATATTTATTTAATTTAAAGCTAATGGGCTATCTGCCAGGCCAGAGCAAGAATGAACAGTTTCCATTCTACTTATGACAGAATTTTCTTGTCCAGAATACTGTCAGAGTTTAGAGAAAAATCATGCAATCATAATCTGTGTAAGTGGGGGTTTTAATCCATTATCTGGAATTAATGTTTAGTCCATGTCCTTTCGTAATCGAATACAGTATCGGGTGAATTGCAGTTCTTTGTTTTATGATTCAGGTAATTTTTGTTTTCTCAGTTCCATTATACATTTAGTAGAGAAATAATATAATGTTTAATACAAACATACAAAAATATAGTACAATAATACAAACAAGAAAATAGCAAGATTTATTTCCATTTGCTGTATATCCACAGTATTGAGCCCTAAACTCACAATCTTGCAGCCTAGTATTAACATAACTTTTAGAATTTTCCAGTTTCTAAATTTATGAAATGAAAGTTAGAAAAATCCTCAATTCCTTGTTAAAATTTACCATTCATATTAGAAATTTTGTCCATATGTCTGAAAGTCTATTATTAACTTTGCAAAGCAGCTATGTCAGGTAAGCAAAGGTCTTTCTTCAAGTAAACCAATATACCAAATAAGATACTTTAATTTTCCCAGAATTATATGCACTTTTTCTTTTTATTTTCCAATTTGAATCATATTTTTGTTAAGTCAGGGGTACTCATGGGCAGCTGTTTGTTTTCAGGATCATCACTGCACACTTTTTGCTTTCTAAAGTTTCTTTATATTCCTATATTTCTAGGTCCTTCATAGTGATGACTGGCCAAAACAATAGGTAATCTCAGTAGAGACATTTTAAACCAAAAGAAAATTTAGTGTTGTTTAAAGCTAAATATTTTTCCAGAAAAAGAAAATCCAAAGGATGCAAGAGTAGCTTGCTATTTGTAGTAAAAAAATATGGAAAATTTATCACAAATGCTCACATCTCATTTCAACATGATTCTGCTTGCAACCACCAACAATAAATATCCTTATTACTCATTTCTTATATATATTCTGTTCTTTTTAACTCTGGTGAGTTTACCGTGTACATTTTCTGATAAATATTCATTATATGTTACTCCAAGTCTGGGCTATGTTTCCTAGGGGTAATTGGGCAGGGTGTATGGTCTCACTGTCTGCTTTTGAAATTCAGTGTTTTTCTCTTGCTGGAGCAATCTGTGAGAAGGAAGGGAACTGGTTTTTGATGCTGGGAGCTACTCAAGGCTATTACAATCCAGAAAATTAGGGTAAATCCATTAAAATGAGTCCCAATGCTAAGCAGGAACATCCACAGAGTTTTTAGCCGATCCTTATCCAGTCTGTTCTTAAAGGCTTATATGGGTGGAAACATCTTATCTGCAGACTACAAAGAAGTTTAAAAACCTGTTTAATCACTATAAGATTCAATAGTCTATGAAATACCAATATTTGACGGAAGAGAAGAATTGAGGGTTTCCAGATTGAGATAGATCTATGGAGAATTTGCCAAATTTGCCAGAAAAGGACTCTTGCTTACCACTAATGACTAGATCCTCTGAAACTGTAAGAAAATGGACCAAAAGGAAGGTGGGATGGAAACCTAGCACTGAAGATCAATAACAAAGTAGTTTCAAGTAAGTGTACTCAGAAAGGAAAAAAATTCATCCTGAGGCACTAAGCTTAGAAAAAAGATCTAGTCTAGGACTGTGGTGCATCTTATTCTTTTGAACCCTCTGAAGACCACAGCTGAGTTGAAAGAGGATCTATTGCAACTTTCTCTGGTAACATCTCACGTGGTGGTTTTTTCTATTCTGGGAACTATAACTAAACTATTTTAGCAGAAAAGACATATACACTTATCATGACAGGCTTTATGACAGGTTTTATGACTTATTAACCAGCAGCAACAGAATGACTGAGACAGCATCTACAGCAGCAGAAAAATTGGAAGATGGCTCTACTAGGAATACTTTTTTGTGATCTTGTATTTTCCAAGGGAACGTTATGAGACACAGGGAGGAATTTCATGTCTATTTTGATGCACAGCCTGTAGATAAAATCTGGGATTGTACTGCTATATTACAAGTATTTTATTATGATTCTAAAAACCTCAGTCAGTATATATCTGCATGGATAGGGCACAATGTAACTCTAACAGTAATTGTTCATCTAAGGGTGACCTAAGAGTCAAAAAAATAGCCAGAAAAAGTTTCTCCTCTGAACTCATATATGGAAATAAGAGGTTCTAGTAGACCTGACAGTAAACAGAATTCAGAAGTAGAAATATTGTTAAAATGCATGCCTTTAAAAAGTTTGAAAGGAAGTGAAAATACATATTCAGACAGCAACGCTGAAGTCATATCACGTGCAGCTAGGAAGAAATTATGAAAACTGTTCTCACCTGCATAAATATTAATGTCCTGGACAACAAATATGATTACTTTAATAGTATACTCTGAGTCCAGTCATCAAGCTGAGCTCTGCCCCTTAGGTGTGCTGAGATCTCCTTGGAAGCGTTATAGTAGCCAGCTGGAGGAGGCATGGCGTGCTCCGTGAGTGAATGGCACTGGTGTAGACAAGGTGTGACTGGAGATGGAGATAGCTGTGGGATGGTCAGGAGCAGCACCCCTGTGTGGATTGGGTCCAGCATACTCTCAGTACAGTTTTGTCTAAATAAACCGGGCTTACGCATTTTAGCACTCCTGAGATACTTAAAAACACATTTCTATAAGCCCCAAGGAGATATAGGTAAGAAATTACAGACCATGGGGCACAAAGACCAGGATTATGAAATCAATCAGTCCACAGAAGGAAATGTCACCCATGCGGCTACCAAAGCATTAACAATGTTCTGTCTAGAGAACCCAAACACACCTAAATCTTTCTCTCTAATCCTTCTGGGGAGTTGTAAGTATTACGATATCTTAATGGTGAGTTTAATAAAGGTATTGCATTTTGCAAGTAAAAGTTCCAGATGAGCAAAAGACAGCATTTGTATTGGAGGGTTCTGCAAATGCCACTTCATACTTCAGAGGGAAGGTCTGTGGAGCAAAAAGACCCAGTGAAGATGATGTGTTATCAAAAGCTGAGAGCAGGGCAGGAGTGACCCAGGCTTTAAGTCAGGAGAGATGCAGATGTATAGTTATTCCTCTTCATAGAAGTATTCAGGTCATTTTGCCAAAACTGAATATCAGAATTTGAATTATTTCTTTCTATTTCTAAGTGCTGACAGTGTGCTAAGTACTGCAAAAGAGAAAGCCCCTGTTTTGAGAGGCTTCCAAAATAAATATTACTTTTTTTCCTGGAGTTTGGCCCAATGCCCATTAGTAGCCAAACTGTGATAGTCCTAGACATAATGACATACTGTGCTCATTTTCCTCTGAGAAAGATGACTGATGGTAATGCTTATGAAGAATTTCAGCTCTTTTACATGGGGACACGTACATGCACAGGCTGCAGGGCCACGTGTCATTTGGGAAACAAGCATGCATTCAGTGTCTTTCAATGCTGAGTTGCTTGCGTTAATGACCTGACTTTTGCTGGTAATATTCACAGGTATAAAACTCACCAGGAAACAATTAGGAACCCAAGATAAAATCTTGATCCCATTGGAGTTAAGAGGAATTTTCCTTTTGAATTAGAAGTTGACATTACCTTCATTTGGCTAGGTAAAGAGTGGTCAGATTTTTGTTCTAATTTTGTGCTGCCTACATCCAAAAGCTACAGCTGTAGCATGGAACTCTCAACTCATTAAATATAAGTTCCAAATGAAGCCTTAGCATAATGATTATATAAACTAAAACTTCACATTATTTCTTGATTGTATTCTTTGCATTTTTACTTATCCCTTTAATTAAAAAATTAAACCAGAATTTTACAGAGGAATAAAATATGAAAGTGTCCTTCTTTTTCTGTCTTATAAAATGATGGATTAAATCTAATTCCACAAGAATTAACAGAAACGTATCATTGTAAGAGAGAATGAGAATCCAGATTTGAGTACTTACAGGAAGTTCAGTTCCATCCTTATCTTTATGCAATGTAGTAATCTGCTATGAGCTTACCTGGTAAGATTTTTAGCACACACATAAGCAGGTATGTTTCATCTATACCTTCAAATAGGGGAAACTGGTGGATATTTTTAATGTGTTTTGCTTTGTTAGGTTTGAATAGGGTCTTGTTTATGTGAAATCTGGCTTGAATTCCAGTTAAAACATTGTTTGCTTTCTTTTTTTGTCTTCCTGCTCTTAACTATTTCTTTGGAGTGTGAAAATACCACAGCCTATGGTTGATGTCTTCATCACAGTGGAATGCTTTTAAACTTAATGAAGAGTTGCAATAAATCAGTAGACTTCATTCTGCTTTCTGTCATCAACACATACATACCTTCTTAGCTATTAATCCCCTCAGAGATTATTAGAAGTCAATAAGACACGTTAAAAATAATTACTATTAACTTTGAAAAGGATTGTACCTGATATCATAGCTACTAGCTATCTTGTCTCCAGTGAAATGACATTTGTACATTGTACTTCTGAATTCCTCAGAAGAAAAAACCCAAAATTACATAACTTGCAGCATTTAGTCACGTCTTTGCTTCAGGATACTGAAGTTAAGGATGTGCATTTTGTGCAGAACTGGGGCCTTAAGTGGGTGACCCGTTCAAGCAAGGACTTTATGTCGTTCCATGTTTGCCTGGTACCTACCCTAATGCACTTGGATACTGCAGGACTCTATTAATGACCATAAAAATATCATACTGATTTATTCTTTCTGATATTTCTTAGTTCTAGACATGGCAGAATGTTCCAAAGGTAAGGCTTTTCCCCCCTTCAGTTAAGGGTTCAAAGCTTTTTACCCAAACCCCACAGTCTGTCGGGGCCTCGAGGGCACTGCTGGCTCCGTCTGCCCTGCCTGGCCCGCAGCCTGGGTGCCCACGGCAGCCCCCGGGGCCAGCAGCCGCTGCCCCAGCAGTGCCACAGCTCTGCCAGCCCTTCTGCCGGCCCACAGCCCAGCACAGCCTCCGCCCGGCCAGGAGGTGCCCGGGGCTGGGCTGCCCCGGTGCCCCCGCAGCTGCCCCGCTCCCGGCCGGGACGGAGCCCCCCGGGTGTCCCACCCGCACAGCTGCCCACAGCTGCCCACAGCTGCACGCAGCTGCTCTGCCCCGGGCTGGCTGCGCAGCGCTGCTGCGGCTCTGCAGGCAGTGTGAGAGCACTGCTTCTCATCTCGTCGGCGACAAAAACCAGGCGTAAATAGTTCAAACCCAGACCCTGGCGTTTACTTCGCTGAACTTGGAAAGTTTTTCATTCAAATTATAATTTTTCAGCCTTCTCTCTATGGTTGTGGAAAACCAAATCAAATGTGGTTCTGTCACTTCTTACATGCAGCCTTTAGAAAAACTGAGAGGTGTGGATCTGCTAGCAGCCAGGAACTGGGCAAGGGATTCTGCAGCTAGTGTTAATTCTCAGAATTGTGGATTTAATATTCTTGAAAAGGTTGTGGTCATTTTCTGGGCAAATGTACAAGTCGATTCCTTTACTATTTGAGTTTGGTTTTCCTTATTTTTCCCTGCCAACATAGCTAAATCATAATTAAATGTACTGTGCCTGAAACATGCCTTTTAAAATGCTGAGAGCCATGAATGGGGCAGGTTGCTCTATTCTGTAGCAATACATTCAGATTTTGCCTCTTAAAGATAACAAGGAAACTAATAAAAGGGCAAGATATTTGTGAAAGCAACACAAAAAGCTAAACTATGAGAGTGAATTCATTATGACAGAGAAATTTTTACAATATATTTGCTTATAGGATTCTCCCTAACCAAGGCTACTATCCTAGTAAGGAGGTTACTATGGAAACAGTGAAACAGGGTTGCACAGATTTCTTGATTGCCCTTCTCAGGCTTTGTTATGTTCCTTGTTGAAAAATAAATTTTGAAATCTCTCAAAATGAACAAGTCTCTCTTGTGTGCAATGGGTATTTAGGTTAGTAAATAACTTATTGACATCTTACAATATGTCAGAAGTCCATTTAATGGTTTCTCTTCCATGAGGAAATAACATATTTTATAAGATTTTTGGTCTAGAATGAGTTTAATACCACCTAGTATTTAATGCCATTTAGTATTCCATTTTTCTGTCTTTAGGCCATGAGGAATAAACCCGTAGTAGAAAGACAGCTGACTGATAGGCAGCATAAGATAGAAAATCAGTTAATAAAACTTGAATTAAAAGCATTTTTTAAAAGAATGAACCTTAAAAATAGTTGTTTCTAAGAAACATGCAAAGCATGATGCCATGTACTCTTGGATATCCCTAGAGTCAGTTGTGGTCAGCTGTCCTGGCTGTGTCCCCAACTTCTTGTGCACCCCCAGCCTACTGGGATGGGGTGGGGTGAGAAGCTGAAAGGGCCTTGGCTCTGTGTAAGCCCTGCTCAGCAGTAACTAAAACATCCCTGGGTTATCAACACTGTTTTTAGCACAAGTGCAAACCACAGCCCCACAGCAGCTACCATGAAGTAACTTTATCCCATCCAAAACCTGCAAACATTTATATTTTAAATGTTTCCCTGAGAATGACACAAGGACAATGTCCACAAGACATGTTGCACCCATGAAATGGGGTGCCCCTCAGCAGATTCTGCAGGAGTTCAGCTCGTGTCCAGAAAACTGCACTGCTTCCGTCACTGGAACCAGCTGCTTTTTAGATCAGATTGAATTAAGGCCTGAGTCAGTACCTTTGTGCTTCAACTCTCAAGTGGTGACCTTAGAATTGAAAGTTGATTGGAAACAACTCTTTCTGTCTCTCCTGGTTAAGAAGAAATGTTCAATATTTATTTGCAGTAAGAAATACAGTTTGTTTAAGTGTTGAGACTGCCTCTACTGAAAGCCATTCATTGTTATATTCCCAATCTGAGCAGATGTTCCCCTTCTTTCATGGAAATAAAATACAGACTGTGGAGCAGGCAGGTCTGGCCTTTCCATAGTGTGGTCTGGAAGCCGTTTGGGAGATTGAACTTTTTGCCTAGTCCTTTTCTCTACAGTGCTCTGGGATCACATGGCATCGGAACAGTCAAGCAGTGGAGAGGCTGGCCAGACCCTGTGTAGGCTCTATCCACAGAGGTTTCAAAACCAGCCCTGAATAATTTGGTCTGACCTCAGAGCTCATCCTGCTTTGAGGAGTTTGCACTAGAGACCTCCTGAGATCCCCTTCGTTATCTTGTGATCCTATTTCTGGAGGAAACCCTCCCAAACTGGTCATTTGTAGTATCTCAAGCTACAGCTTTGCTAAGGAGATTAAGATATCTGATCCACTCCCTTTACCCTTGCATTCACATCAAAGGTCTTCTAAAAGATGATTAGGCCTTTGAGTATAACAGGAACAGGTTGCTCCTCTCTGAGCAGTAGTCAAGTGCTGCTCCAGAAAAGAAGTACTGCTTCAAGAGCTTTGAGATGTGAAAAGCAGCAGAATGTTGGATTAATACACGTTTCAGGCTTTTTTCTTCAGCCATGCGCGCTCCTTATAGTTGAAGACAGGAGCTGAGAAAGGTCACTGAATTTCCCAACAGATTGGGACTGCACTATACAGTTTAGGGATTTCTCTAGTAGATTGGTGTTACCTAAGTGATGATTGTGAGGAATGTCAACTGTCTTGTACAGGAGATGAATTGAGAGCACTTGTTCATATAAGGAAATACTCAGCAAAAACCCGCCTGTAAAAGGCTCAGTTTTGAAATGCCTACCTACTGATCTTGCTTTTGCAGATGTACAATCTATTTTAGCATAGGCTAAAAGATTTCCAATTGTCTCTGCTATTAATATATGACATCTATTTGTTCAATTTTGCCTTGGGCTTAACTTGTTTTCTCTGAAGTACATCCAAATCGGATAGCCTAAATTCATTTTGGAGTTGGAGGTTTACACTTTATATATCCTAACTTAGAGATACCTCAGTTTCTTAGAAGTTGAGTTTGACTCTCTTCCTGCGGGCACTGAAGCAGCTGTGTATCTAACTGCTGACTATACTGAACAATCGCATTATTGTTATGCCTAAATGGCTCCTAGAGGCCTATTTTAGCCTGATAAAAATTATAAACTAATAAATTAAACTGTGTTTCAATATTCAGCATTTTACTACTGCTAATAATTTAGGAGTTGATTTCCTTTGCCTATTTTATTAATGTATTTATAGTACACAAGGTATATGCAGAGGTTTAATTACCCTTTTATTTTCAGTGCTTACAGAAATTAAAATTCTTCACTGGGCCAAATTCAGTTCTCAGAACAGGATTTAACTTAAAATTTACCCTTGGTGGTGTCTGCAGGAAAAGTGTTTAATCCTGCTATGATAGTCCTGTTTTCGTGTTTGGTTTAAGTGTTTTAAAAAGCTGAACTGAAGATTTTTAAGTATTAGGTAATCCTTCAGGGTGTCTAACAGAATCTGAGCAGTTTTTTGAGGAATACAGATAAACAAGAATGTCTTGAAAATTTATTAGGTGTAGTTGCTCTTTTAGACAGGTGCAAAAAAGACAGAACTAAAAAAGAAACAGTCAATTTGTCAAAACCAGCCTTGTTTGAAATATATGCATCACGAACTGCAGAAACTTCTTGTGTTGCAGAGGAGAAGAAGTGCTGAACAGAAAAGGTTGACTCTTATCACAGACATCATTTAAACCCATCTTTTATAGTGCCATAGGTACACACTTTACAGGGTTATAAAAAGTCAAGGTACTTACCCTAGTGGGTTTACAACCCACAACCATGAGGTTAAGTGCTTTGATGGATCAGGCCCTTAACAAGAACAAACTTAAAGTGAGACGAAGTAAGAAGATGTGAGGTCATTAAATGGGGAACAGCGACATTGTATTTATACCCTGAGTGAGAGGGGTCTCTGCCCCAGAAGGCCACGGCTGGGGGACAGACCTGTGGTACTCCAGGTGCTCCAGACACATCTTTTTCTTTCAAGTATTTTTCTGCTATTGAACAGTAAGAGCATGTGACAAAATGTAAAGGAAGAAGTTTTTCTGTAAACAGGGAAACACCCAGCTCAAGTAGAAGGTTAAGCATTGTAGAAATAGAAAAACTAGACTTAGCTGAAAAGGGAAGAAGCTAGTAAAATAACATATTTGGTGCTTTCTCAGATATTCGTGGACAGAATTAATGCAGACCCAGTATAGTTTTTCATGGAACAGACTGCAAAATTGGAAAGAGTGGGTTTGCACAGTTTACAAAGGAAAGAAAACTGTGTATCTTTTACTTGTGCTTCCACACACAGTAAAATACTTTTCAATCACTGTCTCCATCCTCCAATCAGTTTTTCAGCCAAGCAAAATAAAAATACAAATAAAAGAGTGAAGGGGAAAGTTAATAATCACAGAGAAAGACATGCTCCCTGTGCATCATGACAGCCAAAGCATGAATTATGTCTTGCCCAGCCCTTCTCCAAACTGGGACAAATAATGTTCAAACAGCAAATGGACTTTTGAAGGATATGCTCTTAAAGCAGACCTGTGTCTCTTCAACTTCATCCTTCTGAAACCAAAATGTCAGTATCAGATGTATCTGTTTCTTGTTAAAATTCATACCTCAGCAATGAACAGCAAAGACACTAACATTTGGGTGAAGTTATTTTGCAACTGTTTTCTCTAGCTGGCAATTAATTTCCTGAGATTTCTCAGGTAACACCCTGAAAACATTTTTTATTATATAGGTGTGTAATACAATGGGGCTGATTGTGATGAAGATTTCCTAATGTACCTAATAAAATCAAAGTGAAGAATAAAAGTGACAAGTAAGCTTCATTATACAGGCATCCAAAAGTACATGTGACCAAACTTCAGGCATTCAAAACTTACATGTGATCAGTCCCTTATGCTGTCACCCTCACACAAGCTGGGAAGATAAGGCTGTTAAAACAGCCTCTTCAAGTAAAATATAGAGAAGAATTAAAGCAGGCAAACTAGCATAATCAAATCATGTATGCTGTGTTTCATACTGCCAGAACAAAAAATGTTTTCAATCACAGCACGTGAATGATGGATATGTGCATTGGGCCTTGTCAGAGTTCTGGGTCTGCCTACAGAGCCATTAACCAATTTGCTGGTTGAAACCATAGCTGCTGAAGTAAAACCTTAATTTAAAGCAAATGAATTCCCAAATCCTCCGACTATAAGTCCCAGATGGGTAACTGTATCTTAATAACAGAAGAGATCTAGTGACTAGATTTTTAAGTCAATATATTGAGGAAAAACATGAGAGTGAAATGTCTAGCAATCCAACTAACTCTTCCTCCTGAACACTTCTGCTTTTGCAAGTAGCTGATCTTCTTGAAAACAGGGAACGTATATCCATCTCAGCTATTCACTGTTCTGAAAACATATTGCTCAACAAAATGCAATTCAGAGATTGAAATGGCCCTAGCATAAGTAGTAACGACCATTCATGGGTGACAGGAGCATTTTGGGATCCCCAAGCCAGGAAGCTTACCAACAGAAGAGACTGGCCAGTTACATGGAAACCAAAAGCAGAAGAAAATCTTCATGTGTTGTCTCACTGGCAACCCAGTGTACGACTGAACCTCTTGGGTCATGTCAAATTGCACCAGGGGAGCAGGGAGCACCAGAAATGTCCTGTTCCTAACCAAATCCTTGCAACATGCATAGACTGTTTAGTCCTCAAGGCAGGCCCAAAAGATAGGTCTGCAAAGCTCAAACCACTGGTCTTCAGAAGTTATGCTGACGATATCAACAAGTGCTTCAGTTAGATTCTTCCCCTTAAATTAAGGTATACGTCATAAAGGTGATGATGAACCTTTGATAGCCACAGTCAGGGAAACATGGTGTAAATCCAGCATTTCTGATCCTTGTGGAGGTTGGCACAGGTATGCACCAGAGAGGCTCTTAGGGCAGGTGAAGGGTCACTGTGGACACTTAGTGCAGTGCACAAGATGAGCACAGCTGTCACCCTATGGCAAACTTGCAGGGGTTTGAAACATGAGAGTCAGTTACACGAGGAAGGAAAGAGATAGCAGCTGCTGGGAAAACAGCACTGTAAGAGCACACAATAAAACAAAGCATCTCCAAATGTTTTAGCATCATCTGTGGGACTAAATTCAGCTCTGACAGCTTGTGGAGCTCCATGCGTATTCATTGAACATGTTGATTATCAGACTTGTTACAGAGCAGCTGAATGACATGTTGATGTTAATTGTTGGTTTGCTGAAGTGTCCAAGAGGCCTAGCACTTCCAGCACATTCGTCAAATTATGCAGAAAGATTTTTATGTGGTTTTTATTCCAAAGAAAGGTGCAGAGTTTCTTGGAAGAAGTGGGCAAATTAGATAAAATAAAAGATCCTTTATGAATTATATCCAGTAGAGGAAGCTCCTATGGTGAATGAAAAACAGAAAGAAAACATTTAATATCTCTTTGCCAGCAGTGCACTGTAACTTCAAACCTTAATTAAACTAAATGCATGACTGAATTAAATATATTGTTCCAAATGATCCTCCAGGTCAATGAAATTATTAACTGATTGATCTGCAAAGTAGGACAGGTAATGAATCAACCCAAATTTACTCAGTTTTCACACACATGCACACTCCCTTGTGCAATTTGTTCTCGACAAACTGGGTAAGTAGATAAAAATGGATACGTCATTCTGCTGATAGCCTGTTAAAGTGCTCTTTCTATTTGTGTTAATAGTGCTTATGTGTTTCTCAGATTAATGCCAGCATCTTTTCTTTCATGTATATTTTTTGGGTTTTAATGGCAGGGCCAGGCAGGGGGCGGGACAGAGTATAAATGACTGTAAAAAAATAAGTGGATCCCAGATGTTTTATTCAGGTAACCTAACCTGTGAACTGCAAATAAGGGGATGTTTGCAGGGCAAGCATTCTGGATTTCAGCATTCCAGAGATTAATAGCCCATTCAGTCAGTTAGTTACCATTCAGAGTTTCAGAAGCTCTTTCAGAGAATCAAGTATTTGACGTTTATACTTTTAATAGTGAATCGGGTCAAGAAGAAACCCAAGCAAGCCCCAAAACCAAATATTCCTATGCACCATGAAAAAAAGATAAGAGACACAAAGGAAAACTAAATCTATATTTGCAATATTTCCATTGCTTTTCTGCTAGCCACAATTACATTTCTATAATCAAATAGAAGGTGAAAGAAAACATATCGCAATGCCTGATGCCATAAATAATGCATGAGTGGCTGTCTGAAACAGTGAAAACCAGTTAGCAAACAGGCCAGTTTTGTGAAATGCAGACCTGCAATGCTGCCAAAGACAACGTCTGCCTAGATTATCTGTGCTGTAAGGCTTGGCTGTGTAAACTAAAGTCACCTGGGGACGCGTTAAATTGTACTCTTGAAGGTCTTAAAAATGTTCAAATGCTTTAAATCGTAAATCAGCATCTTTTGAGCGCTTATTCCCCTACTTTCTTGGTCTCTGAGCCTGTTAAATTTCAAAAGGTAAGTAGGGGTTGGAAAATGAAAGAACTTCTAAATAAGGCATAGGCCAGAAAAGATTACTTTTGTGAGTTTTGTTCTTCCTTATGCATTGACACAAAATGACAATTAATTAGGGAGAATTGTAAAATGCAGCTAGTGGCATAGTTATCTAGACTGAGCTTTAAGGCCACTGGGGTCACTTACAATCTCATATTTATTTTGAAAATGACAGAGTGATTTAAGGATCTTGTGTTTTGTTTTCAAAAACGACTCTCTCCTGTAATGAGATTTAGGTTCCAAGATCTCTTTTGAAAACATACTTATGCACTTTACTGCATTTACATACATGTAGGTTTTATGTCAATATATTGAGGAAAAACATGAGAGTGTAATGTCTAGCTATCCAACTAACTCTTCCTTCTGAACACTTCTGCTTTAAAGCAAAGTGAATTTAGATGCCAAAATGCCTTGAAATATTTCATTCTACCTTGCTCTCGAAACCAGAAATTTAAGCCCATGAAGCACTTCTTTTGAAGGATTTTCCTTCACTTTACATGTTTCTGATAGGAATAGTTTCCAGTTAAAACTGTATGACTATTAAAACTACCATGATTCAGTGGAATTCTTTGGGTGCAGTAACACAGTTCAAGTTTCAAATAAGTTCAAGTTTTAACATCCTGCAAATTCTACTTTGCATGAAAGTACAAGAAACACTCCTTTTGTTGTCTTAGCAGGATAACCAGTCACATTTATCTGCTTTGCAAAACCTAGCTAATAATACTGCTTGTCTCCTGAGGTAGATGATGGTGCATCTATATACCACACTGAACAGGAGTTCATGCTAGGTGACAGCCAATGCGCAGCCATTGGCATCTTATAATAAATCTGGCACAGGAAAGGAAAAAATTGCAAGTCCCATTACTTCATGGTAGTATCAAAAGCTTGCTTATCCTTGTGAAGGACACAAGACAGCTTTGGCCACAAACCTGCCTGCCTGGACAGAGCCCTCTGCACAATATCCTGCCACGTGTCATTTGACAAAGGTTTAGCAATGAAAGCAGAACATAAGCAGAGGATGAGAGCGGTGAGAGCGTGGGCATTGCTGGCAGCTGAGCAGGTCAGAGCCCCAGGACAAGGGCCAGGGGAGGGGGCTGCTCTCCAGGCCCTGCACTTCTCTACAGACAGGAGACACTGCAAACACTGCTGATGTGAGAGCTGGTTAGGGAAACCATCTGGATTTGACCTGCCAGTCCCGAATGCTTGGCCGTACTCATAACATCCCATAGAGTGTTGCAAGATGTATGAAATATCTGATAGAAAATTTATCTAGATACCAGAACTAAAAGCTGCTTGGCCCCTGGAAAATGACAATTTAGTCTCTGGGAGAAAAAAAAAGGTGCCTTTGAAGTATGTACTGTCTTACCTTTTGCTTTGCTTGAAACTCAGGTTGAGTGTAGTGAGTACAGGGCTTTGCTTTTTTCCTTTTGGTTGTTTTTATGCTGAGTTGGAAGGGACCCATTGAGTCCAATGCTTAACCCTGCACAGCACCGTCCCTAAGAGAGTCACACCATGTGCCTGAGAGCATTGTCCAAGTGCTGCTTCAGCTCCGTCAGGTTTGGTGCTGTGATCATTTCCCTGGGGAGCGTGGTCCTTCTGGGTGAAGAATTTTTCTCTAATATCCAACCTAAACCTTCCCCAACACAACTTCAGGCCATTCCCTCAGGTCCTGGCACTAGTCACCACAGAGATGACATCAGTGTCTGCCCCTCTTTTTCACCTCATGAGGAAGTTGTCGACTGCAATGAGGTCTGCACTCAGTCTCCTCTTCGCTTGGCTGAACAGACCATAATTCCTTGGAGTTTTGCTGCAAGACCATAACCTTTTGAATGTCTCTTGAAGGAAGTGGTTTGAGTAGTTAAGTTAGAAACAAAATAGATGTGCATGCTTTTTCTGGGCAACTCATAAAAACTGATCTCACATTAGTAAAGGTTTCAGAAATTAGTCCTGCTCCTTCGTGTGTGTACATAAACTGCCTCTTGGTGAAAAGGGCTGTGTGACATTTAGTTAAATGAGATTGATTGCATTAGATTATACAGATTCAATTAAATCATCTGTTATTCTGAAGGCAACGAATTCACACTGTTCATTAGGAATGTGAAAAACGGATGTTGTATCTGCCTTCCTTTACAACTTGCTCTGTTATATTCTACTATGACATGCTGAGCTGTAGCAGATAACATTGGTTTGGATTACATCAAATACGAAAATTCATCTTTATCTATTCTGTTTCTCTATGGAGATTGAAGTCCTTCCATAACATTGTTGTAAAGCCAGAATGCTAAGGAGGCAGATCTATTTTGTTAGTTTTCCTTAGCACCTGCAAGCAACAATTTCAAAGGAAAATTATTGTTTCAACAACCACTAGAAACAGCATTTCAGAAATCTGAAAAGACCCCTGTAATTGCACTCTCCAGTCCAAACTGCTTTGATCAATTTCCTCAATTGCCAGCATGGGGACCAAAAGGAGCAAACAATTGTCATTTTGTCAGCAGTCCATCATCCTTGGTAATAGTGATACTTGGTAATACTGATGATATTCACACAAACAGAAGCCTACAAAGCCATAGAAGGGCAGAAGCATAGTGAGACCTTGACTTTACTCCTGCAACAAGCTGACCAGTACCAGAAATTACTCCTCATGCTGGATCTTGGAGTCTTTTGAAACCCTGCAATCATTTGAGAGATAGCCATTTTTACAAAGAAAATATGATTATTTTGTCTGATACACAACCATTTTCCATATCCAGTAGACAATTCTTTCCTGTATGGATGCAATGGACTAAAATCATCTGTAGTGGAATTTTATGAATCATTTAAAGGAAAAATATATCTTCTGTTTGCCTTTCAGGGTCATGTAAGTGATCCTTCGGGGGAAATTGTAGCTAATGTGTTTCTGTCTGCTGCAGAATGCAGAGGGTCCAATCAGTGTCTGCTCAGAGGCATAACCTGAATCTTAGAAATAAGTGTGTGTTTATACTGTAGATAAAGTAATTCTTGGTGCTTTGATAAGGAAGGCAATTGTAGCTGTGACTGAGCATACTGCTGATAGCTCCTCATTAAAGAATAAGACAGCACTCTAATCCCTACTTAATCTTGGGTAAAGTCTACACGTATTTTCCTGATGATGGTAACAATCATTTTGAGCTTCTGTGGCATCTCAGTGTCATACTCCAAATAGGAAAACAATTAACTCTTCACTTTGATGGTGTTATTTAATTCTATATTATTAATTTAAACCTTACAGACTGTGGATTGCCACACACAGTTAGCTTTAGGATGCATGCTGAATCAGGCTCCAACAAGTACCCAGGCAGAGTTCCCTTCATATTTGTAGCTTTAATGTAGTCAATTAAAATGTGATGAAACGAGAAATCACGTGCATGCATTCTGTTTACTTTTCTACGAAAAAAGTGCAACTGCTTGAATTTATGAATCAAGTGATCCTTCTAGGGATTAGGTAACTCAGAGTCTTGAAATCAAATCTTGATCATATTTTTAGGGCTATGAATATAAATTATTAATCTATCCTTTCTTTCTTTTTTTTTTTTTTCTCTTTTTTTTTTAACTCAGTTCCTTAGAATAAATGCTCAGCATAGTAAAATGGAGCTCTGATGTTTAGAACCCTGGCATATATCAGCTCTTACTACCTTTTCATATAATGTGAAATGCAGCAATCATTTTGTGGTGTCAAAAACTGTTTGGGCTGCAAGACAGGTGGGACTTTCAAAATGAAATGTACCTATGACTGTTTGCTACTATATATATAAAACATCTCATTTAGTCTCATCTGTGATTTTCCAAGAGAAAAATGTTTCCACAGGTAATTTATCTCAGTCTTACAGGTTTGGATCATTGAATGACCATTTCCAAACAGGTCTAGCAATTGTGGTTTTAGTTTTGTTAATTAAACTTCAGCTTTTTGTGTAATTTATCATGAACCCTTTAATGATTTTTAAAAACAAGCACACAATTAATGTAGCTATCTCGTAACACAGGAACGAACAAATAGATTTTTATTCCAGATTTTGTTGGTTAGTAAGTTTTTTTTTCAGACCTTAGTTTAGCAAGGTACTATGTGTAACTTTAAACCTGGAGTCAAGTTCATTAATGTAATACATAGGGCATACATAAAAGTGCAAGAGTATAGATATTTCAATATGAAAAACTCAAGAAAGTCTTTGATCAACAGGACAGATGTTTGACCCCCGACAGGTGCCTGGTTGATGCTCAGAGAGGGAAGGAAGGGAAGACAAGAGTTATTGCCTCAAAGATCCATCTGAGAGCAGATGTTTTCAGAGCTAATCATATGAGGAGTGAATCTTCTGTGTCGCTTGATACAGCAACTTCAGCAAGCAGCTTTGCTTGTAACTCTCTTTGTAATGGATATAAGCAAGGGAGTTTTATATCTACAACATGGAAAAGAAATGTTTACTAGTTCCAGAAGAAAATGGACACATTTTCTGTGTTTTGGGTGACAAAGTCAAATACATTTGCAATATTGAGGACTAGAAGACACGGAATAAATTTAAAAGCTTTAATTTTGTTTTCATTTAAGCAGAGGCTATTTATGATAAAGTTAAATTATTTTTCTGTGTACTAATTTTAAAAATTTCTCACTTCTGGACCTTTTGCAGAATATAAGTATTGTTTGATGGAAAACATGACTATGATGTCTGATTCTTAAGCATGTGAAACACAAGAATCTTGAAAATCAAGCAGAATACTGGAAGCATATAAATAATACAAGGGCTTGCAATGCATTCCCTATGCAGTAGTTGATATGAAAATTCCTGCAGTGCTTTTTTATGCATAATAGATTTTGTTGTGTTTATAAATATTTTAATGAATTACTAGTGTTCTTCTAGAAAATAGCGATTTTAATCTTAAAATTATCTTTTACCTTCTGTGTTTTCTCCTCTCCATGTCTTTCTCTCTGGAGCTACCATTTTGTTTTGTATTTCAGGATGCAATTGGTTCTACATTTTTTGTATTTAAACAGAAGTTTAAGTACAATTTCTAGATACTTGTTTAATTATTGTGTTAATCTTTCTTCCTGTGTTGACACCTCCTCTTAGAATTTTAAATGCAACAATCTAACAAACAGTAGATAATCCCAACTGAACTGCCTTTTTTTCACCCTGAGGGCAAAGCAGGGTCTGACTGTAAAAGTATCTTGGTATTACTGAGGGGGAAAAAATGTTGCTGGAAGACACCTAAGTGAAAAAGAACAGCAGTCCTCAGAACTAATTAAGAAACGCATCCTTGTCTCTATCTCCAAGTTGCTTCTGCTCATGGGAAGCTGCACTCCAGTGACAGCAGGAGCACCAGTGTGCCAGCAGTGCCAGCACTGCAGGAACAGGGTGAGGCATTGCTCTGAGTGCAGTGATGAGGAGTGGGGCATTGAGAGCTCTGTTCCCACGTCTGTCAGTAATTTACTGGTACAAAAGTACCATTGGGGCCAGTTGTAGAGGGCTGGAGCTGAAACAAGAAGCCAAGCATTGGAAGGAAAAAAATCAATTTAGAAATGACAGTTGCCAGTGGTAGGGCAATGGAAGGTTCTCAAAGATGGTTAAAAGATGGAAATAATGTTTCACAGCCAAAGGAACAAGAAAAACACTGCTTTTTTACATTTTTATGGTACAAATTGTTCTAAGTACTGCTTTGGAAAAGGGTATTTTACAATACTTAAACCACAACCAAACTTCACAAAAATTGAATTTATTTCAGTCTCAGTTAGTGACTTTCTGGCTCAAGGAAGCATGGCCTTATGGTGACATGGACTACTTCATGTCACATCCCTTGCTCTGGTTTTCTCAGGTTCCTGAGCTGCACTTCTTTCTCTTCACCTTTGAGCCCGTGCCCCTGCACTGTGCATGTGCCCCACCACAAAGCAGTTCATAACAGGACAAGGTCATGTTTCTGCAGAGGTTGCAGGGTCACCAGAATTCACATTTCTTTCTAGCCACATGTCATTTCTCTCCTGGCATGGAAAAAGTAATTAGCTTTCCCCATACGCCCCCATATTGAGAACAGAGTTCATTTCCTTTGAGAGGAAGGGTGCCGCTTCCTTTCTTTACTGGGTGAACATCAGCAAATGAAAATCGTTACTGGGTTCACTCAATATATTTGTCAGGAGACATTTTAGCTGATTGTTTTGAGTGAAGGGAAATTCCTTTCACAGGACATTGCCTCACAAACCCTCAATCTGATGTTCAGAGAGAAAATGAAGCTGAAAATGACAGCTTTCACCCAGTTGAGGTAGAAATATTTTTAACATGGTTCCATAAGATGCAGGGCAATTTCTCTTATAGTTCCATTTACTTTTGTGCTATTGTCTTTATGTGGGAACATACAGACCATAGTTAAAGCCTTTTTCACTGCTTTCAACCCAAACCAGTATGCAGATTTCCTTCCTTTTCTCTAGGACCTTCTTTTCCTACTAAACCAGTCATCTTGCACTGCTATATCTACTTCCTACAGATTGGGTGAATTTGGAAGCAAAAATCCTGATTCTTCCTAATCCTATCCATTATCCCATGTCTTACCTGAAGTGTTCAGCTCTAACCAAATGGCAGTGGGGATGTTCCTACACAGAAGCCTCAAATACAGGCTGACCATTTATCACTTCAGTCTAACTCTGGTTTTCTTATGGTGTGACTGTTTGACTACGCTCCATAGTGTTGCAGATTATCAGCAGGTACAGGTTGTCTGACTCTGATGTTTCCTTCTTCTTTACTGGAGCAATGTAAGGGTCTAAATCTACGCACATGCAGATGAGTATCAGAAGTCATTAGTGGAATATCCTTGGTATAAATTTCAGAAAGATCAGAAATCTGACTCTGTCTTAATTTCTTTGACTAGTTACCTTCTTTATTTCCTGTGAGGTCATTGTTACACCACAGAGCAGAATTGGTCATGTTTACTGTACATGCTATTAACTAGGGCTTTTAAAAACTCTAGTTCAGAACCCTGTTCTGCTTATCACACTGGTGGCATAACCCCTGATTCACAGCAGCTGAGTAGTAGAGTCTTGATGAAGGGCACATATACCTGCACTAATTTTATCATTTTTCTATGTAAAATCATTTCAACTATGACCACAGTGAGAAAGGACTCACTTGCCTGAAGCTGCTCATGGGTTAGTGGCCGTACAGACAGGAGGAGGATGATTAGCTCATCAGCAGTGAAATGATGCCACATATTTGTCTGAACTGTTGAAGACCTACATGGCAAATGAAAATCCCATACAATACTGAGAATTATTAACTTAAACAATTCAGTTCTATTATTTCGGATCCAGATATGGCCATCTTTCCAAGAGCAGAAAGTAATTAAGTTTCTGTAGCTTACCATGAATTAGAAGTATGTACAAAAACACTCCCTTCTGCAATGCTTAAAATTGATATTTTGCTTAGAAACATATTGAGAAAATATATTCAGTCATTAGGTTTGCAGAGGAATTAGGGATGAGAAAGGAAACCAAATTTTCTTATTGCTTCTGTCTCAGCCAAAATGTCTCAGAGTATAATTTAAAGAAGCAAAAGAACTGCTTAAAATAAATGGGTCCCCAGTAACCAGTGAACCTGCAGCTCAGCTCTGTGTGGGATTATTTGGTTCTTCTCTCCTATTTGGAACAAGGGGAACAGAGCAAGAGGCATTTGCTGCATCCTAGATTGTAAGGGCAGCTTCACTGCCAAACCCGGCAGAGTTAAGGCCAGATTTAGGTGTGTTTCCTCATATTGAGTATTATTCCCCCTTGCCAAGTAATTCCACTGATTTCAGAAAGGAAGACTTGTAGCGTGAAATGCTGATTGGTATTAACAAGTAGAGTAGAACTTACTTTCTAGATCCTCTGATTTTAATAGAGATACTAATTTTACCTTACACAACAACTGTCTTAAAAATTCTGACAGCTGTGCTTTGCCTTAAAAGTCTTTCAAAAGACAGAGTGCTAAGCTAGCCGAAGAAAATGCTTCACAAATCTGACATGTTCAAACTATCCATATCAAAAGATTACTTTTTTATCTTCAATTTATTCTGCAAAAAGACTCTGGTGGGTTTATTTCAAAAATTGAAAAATGGCCCAGCAGAAACAGTGGCGTACAGCTCCTATTTATCTGGTTTACAGCTATCAGTTTGATTGCTAGAATAGCACTAGAGAAACTAGATGCTTTCTTCAATGTGGTATAACAAACATTCTATTAATACAAAAGGAAAATAAGTTAAAAGCAGAAAGATAAACCTGAGATGCCAGATATTTTATTTTATGGGCAGTATGAGATTTGATTCCTGAGATCTGGTGAATTTAGCTGCAGAGGATACTGCTCCAGTAACAGGGAAAGCAGAGGGGGTTTCAGTGCCGCAGCTCAGAGCTGGACGTGTTGCAGGGTGCAGCCCTGCAGGCTGTGTGTGTCGGGGAGTGGGCGCTGCCTGGCAGGGGCAGGGGGCAGCCGCTGCTCACACAGGAGGGCTCTCTCGTCTCCCAAACTTCCTCAGGCTAAATCAAGTACACTTTCTAATGGACTGTTACCTGAATTATCTCATCAAAAGTTCAACGTTTTCTGGGCACCAGAAGCACAATTAAAAGTCCTTCCCAATAGGAAATCAGGTATTTTTAACAGCCCATTTCTTTGATCACAACACTTAATTTAACCGCTGCTGTCTGCTTCACATGGGCTGTGATCATTGAAGCTGTTCTATTTTCTGAACAAAATGGGAAGTGCACGTAGGTACCTCTGCTTCTGTTACAGACACGTTGGAACAGCTTGGGGAGAATTCAAATCTGTCTGGTGATCAAATTACAAACCAGCAATAACAGGATAAAGAAACACGTTTGATGCGTTATTGCAGTTAGGTGAGAGCAAGGGCAGTCATTAGAAGTCATGTGTATCCTGTCCTGCTACAGCTTTTAGGAAAATCAGAGATCACTAAAAGTTTGTAAGACAACTAATTTATTTTTTATGGGGTTTTTTTCCCAACACTAGTTGTGTTTAAGGGATTGCCATCAGAAACAATCAGTGAAGATTTAAACAAACCCCCAAAGCAGCAAGTAAAACGGGTCTTTTATGATATTTGAAAATTTTTCCTTTGTGATAGAAACTCTAGACTGCACACATGGTGCTTTCAGGACACCAACTGAGAATAAAGCTGCTTTCAGAGGCAGTAAGTGATTTCATTCTATTAATGTCCAGGTGATTTGTGGTGCCCATTACAGCATCACTAATGTGATGGCAAACATTTCCTGGGCATGCCATGTTTTCAATGTTCTGCAGAACATAGTCAGCTCAAGTGCTTGTACAGTGCCTGATTGGAAAAGACAGCCCCTGGGGTTCATTCTTTTCATCAGTCAAATACTAATTCTGAAACAAAAGGGGATCTTTTCATTTTCAGAGAGGCTGAAATAAACCCAGTGTAAGGGAGCAGAAGGACACAGTAGAAGCCCCTGCAAAGCAGGTGTATAAGTCAGTAGAAACAGTCACAGAAATGTTCTATAGACCATTCCTTTTGTGGAATGCTCATCATGTTTGTTCCATATTCTTCTTTGTTAAAAAGCAAGTCAATATTTAAACTATGTCCATATACGTGTGTCACCATTTAATTATATCAGAAAAAGCAAGTACAAAATGAGGCTTATACTTCGAGTGGAAAATGGCAATACTCCTGGTAAAAGATAAATAAATATGCCCACTGTGGACAGAGCCTTCAAGGATATCACTTAACCACTGTCCTCCTCGAGGGAAAAGAGTCAAATTTTATCTGTGTAAAGCTGAATAAAACATGGGGATAACCAATCAAAGTGCCTCTATCCTCATTGTTTTGTTCAATGGAAAGAACAAGGAAGTTACGCCCCATGGGACTGAAGAAGCAGCTGCCGGAATCACAGCCTTCCCCACAGCTTCCAGCTCCAGCGACTGCTGGGACACCTCGTGTGACAGGACCTCATTGCTGTCTGTCACCAGGAGAAGCCTGGAGAGGGGCAGAACTTCTGAAAAGAGGGCAATGTCTGTGCCTCAGACTTCACACACTGTAGCGCTAACACTAAGGAAAGTGGCATGGGCTGCAGGAGATGGTAACAGGGTGGGTTGTGGCTTGAGAAGTCACAATTCAGAGGCGTCATTGTCACAGCTCGAGAGAGGGACTGGGGCAGACAGGTCCCTTGCATCTGCCTGATTCCAAAGGCTCCGTTTCCCAGGATGAGTGTATAGTGAAAGCTCCATGTAGGTCTGCGTGGTGTTTCCTGGGGTTTCTCTCTGGGGCATTGCAACAGGAGTGCAGGCAGCAACTTCAGGTGAGAAACAGGCTCTAGCTCAGGGCAAATCCACAGAGGGATGAACACAACTGCAGGGCACTGCCTTACACTACTCTTGCTTCCTACTAACAAAGACCCTAAGATTTGGTTTGTGTTTTTTGTGATATAGCAGAAGAAACTATTGAGGGGGTGGAATAATTATATAAAACAGTATGATTTTAGAATGAAAATACCACTTTATCCAAGGTTTGGATTCTATGTAAACCAACAGAAACTTTAAAAAGAATGATAGAGTAAAATCAATATTGATTATTAGGAGTAAAAGTGCTATAATTGAGGCCATAAAACCTTTTAAGATCCAACTAAAATTTTCCAGTAAAGCTACAATAAATTATTCCTAAAGAAGTGGAATATTTGTATGGAATTCAATGTCATTATATCAGAGCCTGTTTAATGAAAAAAAAAGACTATTACTGATTCTGCCATGAAGGCTATTATGAGAGGAGGATTAGCGTAGTTATTTTGGCAAGTTACCTTTTCCTACTAATATTTCATTGCATCTACAAAAGTCCACTTTTGAAGTCTCTACATGCTTTTAAGATCTCACTTTTCATTATTGCTTGTTTTTCTGCTTCTCAGACCTTTCAAATCTGACATATTAGCTCCCTTATTATAGCTCAGCAAGAGCAAGCCCTTTTAATTTATGGAGGGCCCTAATTTTTATAATCTGATATCAGTGCAGGCTGTAAATCTTTT
>VYZR01126472.1:60232-85044 GCA_013400675.1 Oxylabes madagascariensis
ACACAGTTGTGTTGACTCCATCTATCAAGAGGTCAAACACTACTAAGGTATAAAACATAACTTTACAAGATGAGCAGTTCTTGTAGATTAGCAGCACAGTTTCATATATCAATACTAACCCACATGCCAACCCACATGTCCCGTGCTTTTATTTTCAGTAACTTCACTTGTTGTGTTTCTGTATTAGTTAAGCTTTTCCAGTAGGGTGCTAATTTCATTATTCCCATATTAAAATGGACATGTACAGAGATTATTTTAATTTATATTAAATGAAGTTGAAATGCTAACTGTACGGTTTCTGGCCATTGGTAGTTATGCTGTAGAGCAACAGCACAGCAAACTTTGTATGACTCACACAACATATATGCAATAGAAAAGATCTTTTTTTTCAATCAAGCTTGTATCCCAGCCTCAGGAAACCCCACCTGCCCTGACTCAAAGTCACCTCCTACCCACATAGATTTCAGATAGCTTTAGTCTGCATTCAATAGTTGACTGTCCAAGGGAAATAGAATTTCTCTTCTATTTAAATGCACGTTAACAGATGCATTAAAGAAGCATAGCCTAAGAGCTACTTGCCTTACACATGGAAAAATAAAAACACATCCCCGGTATTTCTGAAATGATACAAAAATTATTAATTAAAAATATTAACAACAACAACCTTAATACAGTGAGCCATCATTGTACGTGACCAATTGGTTAAGCCATTTGTGCTTAATGTGTGCTGTCGATGCGTGACACACAGTAAGAACAAGACACTGAACATGTCTGAAGAATGCTGTGGGCTGGTGGATGAACACGAAATAGATCTAGGCAGAGGTGAGACAGGAGAGCAAGCAAGGAAGAAAGAGAGAGGCTTGATAGGGCCATGAGGAGTAACAGCAGAGTCTGTGACACTGCAAGTTCACAGCTCTGCAAATAGGGCCGAAAGAGGAGCATTCCTTGGATGCTTTCACTTTTCCAGCCATGCTCACATCCTTTTGCATTTTCTCTCTGGGATCATTTTTGCATTTGATTTGCCCTGACATGAGGACAGCTGTGTGTGCCAAGCCTCAGAGTAACTTTGTGATTACCTCACACTAGAAGTCAGGGAAAGGATTAGCATTATACAACAGTGTTACTAAAGCCAAATACAGCTATTAGTTTCCTGCCAATATTAATCCACAAATTGAAACATTCTTGAAAATTTGCTAAGTCATTACAAGAGATAGATCTGACTATCTGGAATCTAAACAGCCTATGGAACAGTGACAGAGGGAAAGATTTTGGTTTGTTTCCTCTTCTGAAATGGGGAAGCAAAACATGGAAATAATTGGTCCAAAAGTGGTGAGAAAGGGAAATAATTTCAGAGCTAAAACCACACAACCGATTTAATATTGATATCTAATGGGGGTGGTAATTTGAAATATGCAACTTTAAAAAATAAAATTAAATAGCCTGGTTGCAAAATCACAGAAGTGAGGGGCAAGATAAAATTCTGTGACGCTTTTCATTTTCTTGATTTTTGCCTTTAAACTTGACGTAGACCAAAAAAACAATGGAAAATGGAGGTTTTATTGTTTTGCTAAGGAAGTTATCTGATGTTATCTTTAGGAATCCTAAAAAAATCAAAGCTGATTTCATTTCACTATTGTTTGTTGCAAGGTTTATGAAATAATATAATGAATCTCTAGACAATAACTAATTATTACTGATTACTAAGAAATAAGTCAACAAAGATATTTTCCTGTTTACATTCTTATCAGACTGTATCAAGACCATCTGCATTTTCAAGTCCTTTATCCCAAGGGATAAATAATTTGTGTTGTTCATTGAGTATACACATGCAAACATGTCATTTGGATTTGATACACATTTACCAAACAAGAGCTGCAGAACTTAAACAGGAAAACGAGTATTAATATACAGAAAGGAAAGCTTAAACATGCAATCACAGCCAAGGGAAAAGTAAATATTTCAGTGAAATGATTCTGCAAAATTCGTGTTCTGATTGTACAGCATCAGTGTTCATACTCAGAAACTGCTCGAGGTGTATCACTTCTGTTTGCTGCTGATCCTTTTGCAGGTGCCCACCCCAAGAGTCAGAGTGTGTGTGTGTTTGTGCACACGTGTGCCTGTGTGCATTCATGTGAGACAAGTGCTTTGCCCAATTCTGGCCCACACTGAAGAATTCAGGTCTGGATCTGGGAAGGGAATTAAAAGCAATATAAACTGGACTTTGACAATTTCAGAATGTGCTTATGTCTGAAGACTCAAAGCCGTCAAATGTCAATACAACTGCTTTATGTGCCCCCCATTGCCATCAGCAAGCAGTCTGCTCTCACTTTCACTTCTTTCAGTCTCCAGTCCCGCAGAACCTGCTCTTTGCTAGATCTTTTGATGCAACTGGAAGTTTGTCCTTCTCAGCAGGCTAGGATTCCCAAACTCCAAGCTCAATTCCTCTCTGCTACTGTTTTCACATCCCACCCCTTTGCATTTGCTCTCACATATTGCTGGAGTAATGGTGGTAGTGATGAGAGTATTTTCTAGTGCAGCTCTGGGGTTTGGGTTTTTTTCTTCCTTCCTTCCTTTCTCCTGATTTTCCTGGCTTCAGAAATGGATGGCTCAGGAAAAGGTGAGGCATGCTGGAGGACAGATGTGTGGGAAGACAGGTTTCCTAGCAAAGGCAGTCAGAGCTACTGGGGGACAAACCTTGCCCCACCTTACGCCAGGCAGGAGCTGCACCTTCCCTGAGCACACAGGAATCTCCCTGCTTCCCCTTAATCTTTGGAAATGAGATCCTCATCCTACAAGTTAGCAGAGCGCCCAGTCTTTGCTTTCCAAACGGCACTGCAAAATAAAAAAGTTTTGAAGTACTACACTGTTCCCCTTGCAAGAGTCAGAAGTGGAAGAGGCCACTGAAGGTTACTAAGTTTTCCTATAATTTATTTTTTGCCCTGTATATGGCTTTACTGTGATCTTTTGTTTTATGGCCACATTTTAAATTTTTCGAAGTCTCCTAGCATAATAGGATCTGCCATCTTTTGGCACTACCCAGTACAAAACAGCAGTCAATAAACCACTCTGACTGGACTGGAGACTGTCTGTACACATGCCTTCATATGGCAGTCCTTTGTGCCCATAGGGATGCAATCATGGCTCCCTAGGAGCCAGCAGAAATGACTTGTTTGTATCTGCTGATCTTTGATTTGATGGCAGTGTTTGTCTGTTTAATGGAATCACACTGTCTGTGAAGCTTAGCTATGAAATGGCTGTGTCTTTTCACCTTCATAATGCCCTTAATACAAGAATCATTCTTGACTTGTGCCTTTCGTGAGCTACATTATGTTAAAAACACAGCTAATTCAAAATTGAGTGAAATACCCTTTTTAGCTGGTGGATCAATATGGCTCAGTTGAGTAAAAATCCTTGGAGGGCTAGTGGGAGATTATGTGTCCTGAAGAAGTAACAGGCTTCCTTGTGGCAGTGAGAGCTAGTGTGCTGATCACTGCAGAGGCTTGATTAATGGAGTGATTAAAGCGGCAGAGAGTTACTGCTCTGGCAGCTGGGGCATAGGAAATGGGCATGGAAACTACTGGGAGACGGGAAATACACAGCTCCAGAATCACAGGGCTGACTTGCCCTAGCAAACACTTTGATGTTGGAGGTGGGGAAGGATGAAACACATCAGGCAAAAAGAAAAAAATACCTCCCGCCCCCTTCCTCTTTCCCCTTCCCCCCTTCCCAGCCTTACGCTTACAAGGGAAAGCCCCTGACTTTGGCTCACTTAGCAGAAGGCAATAAAGCTTCCTATTATGAGGCTTTCTCTGATGTATCATAACTGGTCTCAGGCTCCAGAAATCTGATCCCTCAGAACAAAACTTACAGTAGATGTTAGTAGAGTCTCTAGCCCAGCAATAGTATGAACAGGGGCCTGCCTGGGCCCAGAAAAGCTTAAAATTCAGTCATATGCTTTATTCTTCATCTTTCCTGGCCTGTTTCTTTTTCTTAGGCTACTCCACTTTTAAACAGAGGTGAGCCAAACTCAGACTACTTGTGCTCAAGGAATTAATTCCCCCAAAGCTACAGGCTGAGAGCCAACTTCTTTTTTTGAGTACTTTGCAATGGCAACAAATCTATGTGTGGTTGTTTGAGTTGGTCCCATTAAAGATAAGGATCATCTGCAGAGCTGGAACCTGCATCTGGAGTCAAAATTCCCAAGACTCAAAGGGTTTAGATCAGATGTCTGGGAATGGAGCCCTCCTTGTTCACTTTAGACATCTGATCTAAAAAAACTTCAAACTTGTAACTCTTTTCAGATTATCTTCAGCTGTGAGAGGCCCGGGGATTCACATTCTTGGCTTACTAGTATCACTTCTCCGTGCCTCACATCACCGCAGTTGATTAGAAATACCTTCTTTATTAGCTTTCAGCTCCTGCTTCATGCATGAAGGTTAATAGCCGAGAATATCCTTAGAGAAGGTACCTTGTATTTAATAAATAAAGACTAGGATGGGGCACGAAAAGGGCAATAAAATTCCCCCTCAGACCGCTAGAGGGAATCTCCCCTCCGAGCACAGCGGAAAGCCTCCGCCCAGCCCCAGGCACAGCGTACGGGGCTCCCCCGGGTCACGCGTGGCGTGACAAAGCAGCACCAGCAGCCTTTCCCTCCTCCCGTTACCCTCAGTGAGCTCCCGTTTCTAATTTAATAACCACAACGAAAACATCAAAATTCTATAATGGCTTTCCTAGAGAAAGATAGGAAAATTAGCACCCAAGAACAGTATGCACCTGAAATAGCTAGACCTTTAAACAATAGACAAATGGCCACTAAACAATGGTATTTAAATATATAACCCGAATTGACAAGTTTAAGTCCCCTAATTTTGTACCTCTGGTATATTACTTATGGTATTTGTGGGTTGCAAACATTGATATGAAGTGGATAGTTCATGTGCATTATGTGGGAAGCATTTACATTATATATGCTGCATAAAGAAATCTACACAGCCTTCAGCATGCCAGCTGTTTCTGTTTATGACATTGAGTTATTAATGAAATCCAGGAAGACATTTTGTAGTAAAATATGCTACCTGCTTGCTTCTAAATGTCTGGAGCTGTCTGTCTATCTTCCTAAATAATTAAGGGAGCAATGTGAAATTAAGTATCATGTTTCAATTCACCTTTTCCCTTCATCAATTTTTTCTTGTAAGAGGATCCAGGAACTAGAGAAAAATATGACTTACAGAGGCTGTTTAGGTGTTGCTGTCATATGTACAAAAGGTAAAGAGAATGATAATATGCCTTTCCTGTCTGTAATAGTGTTCACTGTGGCAAACCTTTCTGGTTGTTACAGTAGAGTAAATGGGGTGTTTAATTTGGGATTGAGTGTAGTCTGGAGTCAAGGTGCAGCAGTTTTATTACAGAATACAATTTTATTGGAGACTGAAGATTTAAATTCCACCATACATACAATACGTATACATGGAAGTTCTGCTTTGCAGATACAGGCTGGTACACACACACACACGGAGTTTTTGCATGTTAAACACACTCTCTGATTTTGATTTGAAGGAACCAAGGGATTATGCCATATTTCTGCATTTTGTAGTGCACTGTAAAACCTCGTTAGATTGCAGGCTCCTCCAGCCATCAAGGAAAGAAAACACACACATGCATTCAAAAGGAGCAAGTGCTATTTTTCATTTCCTCTTTAGATTTTTGACAGTACCTGCAATGTCTCCAGTTCATGACCCTCAGAAAGAAGCTTTTTTGTTTGGAAAATATTTTTCTTTGTTCAGCTTTTTTTTTTTTTCCCAGCAAACACATCATATCCCACTCCCTTCCCCCAGAAAGGTGCTTGGATCATGTAATCGTTTCTCCTTTATTTAGTTTAAATCTTAAGACAGAAGACTTTCAATAGAACGATTTTCTGGCAAGGCCACCATATGATGTGTATATTTGGAAATCAAATTATTTAGAATTATGACCATGTCATCAAAATAAGCCATTTTGAAATGCACTGCTAGCTCTCCAAACAGATTGTATGGGGAAAATTGGATAACACTTGGCTTGAGCGCTTAGAAGTCAGTAAAATCAAGACACTGGGGACCGTTTCATTTCATTTTCCTCCAAAGAGGAGCCCCCCTCCGGCCGCGCGGGGGCTGCGGGACCCGCGGGAGCCGCTCCCGGCCCGGCCCCGCGCTGCCGCCAGGTGGTGCCCGCAGTTTAGGGACATCTGCCCGCTCCCTCTTCCCAAGGATTCCGAGATAAATAACAGCCGAGCGAGGATCCTGGCGCAGACAGGATATTTAACACCCGCAGATCAAAAAACGTAAAGCTTTTACCTACCCTGCTACAATAAACCTGGCTTTAAGAGCCTTGTTATTCCTAGATTTAATAGCTTAGTCATTTCTTTTTTCTATTTACAACCCTTGCAAACCAAAGAGAGAAAAATAATATTGTTGTGCAGACTATAAATACTGTTGCCGTGAATCTATTTTATCTGGGGAGAAAGTACACATAGATTCTCAACTGCGAGCGTATTTGTGTATCATCCGTGGTTACTGGCACGCTGTGAAGCTGCTTTCTCTAGCGTGCCAGAGCGGCTGCGTACCTTGGTGAAAGGAAATTATTTCTTCCCAGGCAAAAGAAGATGCTCATCCTGCTATGGGTAATCACACACAATTTCCATTTCGTTAGCATTTTCACAGCCCTCTTTTTTGGAGCTCTCTGATAGCTAGCTAGTGGTAGCCAAGGTCACTGTCTGCTTTGGCTGCTGTTTTGCCAGCAACATATTTACGCTGCGGTGTGGAATAAACTGTTTGTATCCAACTTTTTTTTAGGAAAAAAATAGGCTGAACACAACTCTTATGAAAGACCAATACTGACAGTCAAGTATTAATTCTTTTATTCGCATGTGCACATAGCTTTAGAATGAGCTTATGCCTAGATCCTGCCAATGACCTCAACCTTGATCTGGAGGGACCATTTATTCACGAGCAAAACATTCATTCTCCTTACAAACTGGTCCTGAGACTGCTGCCTGTGTGACATTTGGTCCTCTATTAATAAACACAAGACGCAAAATTACTGTGATTTTGTCCTCTTAACATTTGGGGTTGTATGTCATGCACACAAGCACTGTGGCTACTCCTGAGAAACTTTAAATTAGAAATTAGCATTTAGTGGCTTTGTAGATCTCACAGAGGAATTACGAGCAGTCCTAAGGCGACCGAGGGCTGTGAAAGCACAGGGAATCAGGCACAAAGGCAAGCCCTGGTGAGAGAAGACGGCCTTTTTTTAGCTGGGGTGAGGGCATTTTTCATGGCCGCACGACGAGCGTGCACGATGAGTGTAATGCAGGTCCCTGTTCATCAAAATCATAGAACCACCATTTTGCAGCCCACATGCAACAGCGAGAAAATGGTGGTTCAGAACGACTAACACACCCGCCTCAGCACCGGAGTTCCTCTGCTCACTCAACAGCCCTGCTCTTTTTTTAATTATTAAGAAATGGCAATAGATTTTAGATTAGGAATGAGACAGGAAATGAGAGGAAAATCCTATGTGCATCTGGAAAACACACAGGGTAAAAATTAACCTTGAAGCTCAAAGAAAACAATGTATGTATACATGTGAAAGCAGTCTCCGTATGAATTTTCTAATAACTGTAAGGTGTCTCTTCATCTTAAATCATGGAACTTTAAGATGATTTAACATGATAGGTACCGTTATGTTGCTGCAGAAGCCAATGAAGTATTTTTTAAAATAAAATCATATAGCAGAAGTAATTACATTCAACTCTGAGCAGGAATTAGCTTGGCACTGCAAATGATGAACCTTGCTTTATAAGAAGGGGACTTTTTAATATGATGATTTGGCAATTTGGAGGGATGGTTATTTTCATTTTAACAGGCCTCTGCTTAGTGTATGTCTCCCTGGGGATGTAATGAAGGTTAACAACTTACACGTGGGGAGAAGGGATTTTAGTGATTAGGGAAATTGCAGGCTCCAGTTTATGTGAGCATGTATGTGACAGAAAGAGAAAGATTCCTCCTCTTTTCAGATACTGCTGCACAAAAGGCATGTAAACGTGAAACTTTTCTGGGGAAAACCCATGTGTAATATAGATAGTAGTTCACCAGGGGCTGAATTGAATGGCAAATACTGGCCCCTGGGCTCTTCACTAGCATCAGATGAGGTCAAAACAGAGTGGGATCGTCCACTTCCAGCAGTGTATCAGCATGGTCTATCTTACCAAAAGCCTTGCTTTCACAAAACAATGTAGATCATGTATCGGGCTCAAGCAGTTATGACTGGCAAATCAGAAAAGCAGGACTTAACCTCTTTCCTTTCTGTACTTCAGTAACGATATTTCACTGAACTTCCTATGTACTTCATGCAAACTAAATTCAGATCTTGGAAGGAATTCCAGCTGAATTTTTCACTGCAATGTTTTATTTTATAAGATTTGTTATTAAATTACTTTAAAATTGATTTGGTATTAAACAGCAAATCAGAACTCTGCGTTCAACCAAAACCAGCTGTCCACTTACATTTCTGTGCATTCTTGACCCAGTGTGACAATTACCAGGGGAAAAACATCCCTTTACAATATTGAATGCAGTCCTGCGTCTGGACATTCAACAATATTCATTGGCCTGTATAATTTAAACAAGAGCAGTTTGTTAGCCTAATAAATACGAGATTTGGGCTGAGAAATAAAGGTGCTGTCAATAATCCTTTAGCCAGATAATAGAAAGGGGATTATGTGATTATTCTGTCAAAAAATTAGGTTTCATGTTTTTAATTGGCATCATATCCTGTCATGAGTCTGTAGGGTTTAAATCACAGTCCACCAAGTTAGAGTGAGAAGGAAACCAAATAGTAAATCCTTTCATCCCAGACCCTGTAGGGTTTTTATGTGAAGTCCTAATTTCTGTTAAAATACTTCCAAAGAAAGACAACAGGAAACAGTAAACATGGCAACACCACAAATATATTTCTGACTATTTCTGTCAGTGTTCAAAGAATAAGTTGTATGGGCTGGAAAGGAAACTGCTGTATCATTAAAACCCAAGCAGGCTCAAACAGCCACCCTTTGTAAAATGGCCCCCCTCCCCACCATCTCTCATAAATCTTGTTTCAAACTCGGCTAAAGTCGTGGATTGACTTTGCCTCTTGCAGTAATGGCTTGAAACTGTTGTGCATCACAGCTCTGCGTTCAAAGGGAATCAGGAGTGTTTAAAAACAACTTCTGGTGCAGAATGCAATTATAACTGACAGCCAGATGTCTGCCCTGTCTGGTACAGCAAGCCTAGAAGAGATTGCAAATGGTCCCAAGACCTTTGGATCTAAACAGTGCATCCGAGTGAGTGATACACAGATAAACAACAATACCACAAATCACTGACACCAGCCGAGGGGTTGCTGGTACAGATAAAGATTTTAGATGTCAGGAAGAGGCTGACCCTTCCACCCTCTCCTCTCTTATTTTTAACTGTGCCAAAACCAAAGTATGTTAGTGGAAAAAGATTCAGCCCATGAAGGGTGTTTATGTATCCACTGCCAGAAGTTCACCTTGTGAGGAAAGTCCCCCAACTAATTGTTTAGTTTACAGAGGTTAACTGGACTGTAGTGAAAGATATTTGATATTTTGATTAAATTATATGTCTGGAGCATTTGCAGCAAATTCTGTAATATCGTCCCAGGTGTATTACCAACTAGATACATTTTTAAATGGACTAACACTAAAAATGGACCCTCTTCTCTCTCCCCAGTCTGAATTTATTATTATGTACAAAAGGCAATGCTTTGATGTTGATGTATGTTTCTTAGAGTACTCGTAGGAATTGTGAGATCTCTCTCACTCTCCACACAGCATCCTACTTTGTGTATCATTTGTGAGGCATGTACACAGACCTACTGACTTAGCAAGCACATGTTTGCGTGGGGAGTACACAGAGAATGGTGCAAAGCTTTCAAGAAAGCAGCTCTTACCTTCCTGTCTTTTACTAATATTCACTACAAGACCAACAAGCTCAGAGGCTTTAGACGTTAAAGGCTTTAATTGATTTTCCACAGGCAGTGGACTGGGTCCTACCTGGTTCTGGTGATATTTTTAAAAGAATGTGCTGTTAAACTGACCTACAATCACCATACCATAATGTTAGCATACAGGGAAATGGCTGAAGAGTGTTTGGATGGGAACAGTTTGAAGCAGTGAAGACACATGAATCATCTGAAGAAAAAATTCAGACACTTCAAAAATAAGTATTATATTTGATATGTCTTTATGATCACCTTCTTCCTGTGATATTGTTACTGTCTTTAAAACATCTGATATCTGATAATAGGTTTATCTGGTTTGAATTATCTCCTGTTTTGCAGCAGGATTTAGTAAAATTTATGGAAAAAAAAGAAAAGGACAAAAAAAAAAGGAATAGAAGCTGTCCAGGAGACATCTCTTTCTTATATCCCAGTAAGAAAATTCACTGCATCACTTTATCACAGGTCTTCAGTGTGTCACAAAGACAGGTCTGTGCAATATTATTAGAATGAAAGATAAGGGACTCCATAATACAAAGATGTCATCAGTGATGGGAAAATTCCAATTTTGAAAGAGGACACCATTCCAAATATCAAGCTTGAAGGATTTAGTATCTTGAAACATTTTTCAGGTTGGTTCAATGTCAATGTGATAAAAAGGATGTCATTTAAATCACAGCAACCTGATGTGCAAAGTTGTCCTGCTGGATGAACTGCTAAAACTTTTACTCACAGAAGACTCATTTCAACTAATCTAAAAACTGAACAGACCCCTGTGCATTCCTTGAGCCAGACTGACTTCATGGCCTTTATGCTGAAGGATGACCAAAACCCATCCCTGTAGCTTCCATTCCTGCCCTGGCTGTCTGTGCCTGTCTGACTGGCACTGCCTGTTTGGACATCCCCAATGGCACAGCAGGGTGGTGTTGGTGTGTTGGGGCCGGGCTGGGCAGTGGGGCAGCACTCAGGCACTGCTGCAGCGCTGCACCCACGCACCCCAGCTCACCTTCAAGCCAAGAGGGAAGTGTTAAAGCATTTCAAACCACCTCTTTTTTAAGTGTGAGTGAAGATAAAGGCCCTAGAATTCCTCATGGAAAATAAAGAGTTGCCCAGAGTAGAGTATGGATGTGAGAGGAAGGGCTGTCAGGTTTGAATCTTCTGTGAAAAGCCAGATCACGCAGAGGGAGGGACCTGGGGCCTAGTGGTGACCCTATTTTGGCTGGCATTGAAGTCTGGGGAATAATTCATGAGAATGTAATATATAACAATATATAATTCAATAAAACCTCTGGAGTCTTCTTTAAATCAAACCAGCACATGAACAAGTGCTGACTTTTAAGCATTCCAGCTTTTTTGAGTTTGTCATTTTAATAAGCTTTGAATGGTCACATAATCCAAATCCATTTTGACATGTTGAATTTTATTTTGTTTGTAATAATTTTTAAAGCTAGTGATTACTGTGTAATATTATGTATGGGACTCTTCTTGGAGACAGTCTTTATTTACATGAGAAACCTTTAAAGAGCTACTGTCAGTGTAATATTCCTTGTTACAGCACTTCTAAATGGTATTTTAAGATCCTGGTAATTGTCATTGGTAAGGGAGATATAAATATCTCCTCACCTTTGCCTCAGAGGGCATCAGAAAAGAAATGCACACAGATCAAGATGGAAAAAAAGTCTGCAACTTGTATCAGCCCTCCCCCTCCCATGGCAAACTTCCCGGCAGTATGGCTGGGACTATGCAAGGAGAGAGGGAGAAGCAACATGGTCTGAGAGACCAGGGTGGGCTGCAGACAATCTCCATAATGCTCTCTTGAAGGCAGAATTTGGATCAAAGAGATGATGCTTGGAATGGCCCCTGTCCCCAGCCACCAGGGGAAAACAGACCTCCCTCTCCATCCCAGAGTAAAAGGGAGAGGAAAGCCATCGGACCAGGCTTCCCTGTGCACTGGCTGCTGTGCAGGCACTGCCCCTGAACACCCTAAATCCCTGGCACCTGCACATGCTGGGCCACATGTGACAACTCAGATTAATCCCTCTGCCATAGCTGCCCCTGGCACCCACTTGCCCACGAGATCCCTGTATATCCTTCCCTGCCACACCATGTTTTACTCAGGAAGGAGAGGGCAGAGTGCTGTTGGAGATTTCATGCTGCCTTACCTGCTGTGCTTAAGGGCTAATCTGGTAACCTGAAGGGCCTGAATTTATCTTCCTCATTTGCCTCTCAGATCTGCAAAACCTTGAAGATAGTAATTAAACTCACCAGGATATTTTAGGCAGGTAAAGATGAAAAACAGAAGTCAGGCAGATTCTGTAAGAACAGAGTAGCTAGAGGGACTCTTCTAGGGACCTAAATATCTTCAAGCCAGGTGCCTCAGTTTCTCCTCTGAAAAATGGTTATAAAGATAATCTGTACTCAGCAAGTTGCAGGGTGTTGTCCTGTGAGAGTAACTAGAGCAGCACATGGGCAGCCAGACACTTCTCAGCAGCTCTGGGAGCACCCTTGCCATGTTTGTTACTTGTGCCAATGCTTCACATGCAGAAGGCACGGGACAGGGGTGTTATATAACATAAGAGTCCCTAATCCCTAACAGGTCAGCAGAATGACTGTAGAAGTTTGGTAGGACTTTCCAGTATGAGGTAGGAAGTTCTCCTGCTGGGTTTGCTGTTTATAATTCCTCCAGTTAAGAACTGCATCTCGGATTCCTTGTAGTTATTCTGTGTGTTTTAAGGTGGTCATGTTAGACTCCGTTTCTCTATTGCTATGATTACCATTAGTAAAGTTGTCTCCATAAGTTACCAGAAAAAGAGACAGTAAAAGAAATGTTAACAATTTCTTGAGAACTAGTAATAGTTACGTGGAGTAAAAATAAAGGAGAAGAAAAATGGGACTAAACCAAAATAATAGAAAACATTAAATGATTGCATAACTACCACTCAGCTTTAGAATGACAATGACATTGCATTATAAATGATAACTATGTTCAAGCAAATCTGTAGCTCTGTTTTGAGAACTGTAACTGCTATTCTTTATGTCTCAGCCACAAAAACCATAGTCTGGAGCTACTGCTTACTCCTCAGGAAGGGTTTCTGGGCTTTCAAAATTACCACAGTCATAAGAGGAAACTGAGGGAGCCAGTTTGTACTTCAGATGAGAGTTCAGAAAGTAAATCCAAGGATGTGGGTAGTATTGAGTTAGATAGGAGTTTCATTGATTGAATAATCTATAGCTGCAGAAAGTACAGCTATTTTTCTACTGAGTTTCACTTATCTGACTTTCTTCTGAGGAAAGCTTTTATGGGGTACATCTATCAGATTGGACAGAGAGGCACAATGCTCATCGGCGTATGTCCATTAAACTATAATAAAATTACAGTGTAGGTAGCACTTCAACTGTCTTATTTTTATGTACTTTAAGTTTATATCATTATCTTCATGTGCTTTCATTCTTTAATACATCTGCAGCATACTAAACTTTCTAGCAGATAACTACATTGAAAAAATTGATAGTTTTGTTAGGAATGTGTGTTTTTCTGAATTGATGACCTAGGCTGGAGGTCCAGTCTCAGTCACAAGCCACAAACTCCCCAAACTTCAGGAATTTTATTAAAAATTCATAAGACAGGTTAATTAAACTCTGCTGTTATTTTCTCTCTTCCCTTGAGCTCCCTGGAGTGGCCTCACTGGAAAGATGCCATCACTTAGGCATTAGACACTCATTTGGGACATGGCAGATGTGGACTGCAGTCTGTGCTCTAATTTACAGAGAAGGGATTGTCTTATGGTCTCCTGAATACCAAGGGACTATGTTAATATCTAATCTATAATCTTCCTTCTCAAGTAATAGTAACCAAGGCCCAGGGAATGTTTTCATCACTTTGAGGGACCCATAATTTTTGTTACATTTTCTCCTGATTTGGAAAATGGCAGCTTTCAACAAGCAAATGATTTGCCAACCAAAAAGTAAAAATAACAAACATCCCTGAAAAAGTAGCTATTGCTTGTTTGGCCAGCAGTTTTGCAAAAGGAAAGTTAAAGACTTGATTAAAGTCCCTTAATAGATTTCAGAAGGGAGTGTACTTGACTTTCTGGCTTCATCATCAACCTAAAATTTGTTTTGAGGAAATTGAATGGGCTTTAGTTGCACAAACCCCACTCTTACACATATGAGTTCTATGGCTAAAACAAAAATGGCTTTTACAGAACACCTTGTCTTCTTTAGTTGAGGACTTCTGGGTTGAGTTTCCTGATGTTGGCATGTTGCGTGTAAATAAGGTAATCTGCTGTTGCTCGTCCATCAGTCTATAGCATACTGTACTCCAGCTTTGTGCTTCGTACAAAGTCATTACAAAGCTCACAGGTAACTGCCTATTAATAACTAATTAATCATGACTGCACTTTTAGTCTCGTTGTGAACAATGGCACAAGTTCCCCTGTCTTGGATAGGGGTAGGGTTTGTCCCGTTAAAATGATGAATATGTATCTTCTCACGTTCACCAGGGCATCAGGAGCTTTGGCAACACCCCGTGTGCCGGGTGTGCTGCATTTCACTGGTACACTTGTCTGATGGGCTGTTAGAGAATGACTGAGTCAGAAACAGGGGTTACCTGTAAATACAGTCACAGACTATCCACAGATTTCTCCCTGGACCCATGTTCTCCATGTACCATCTTCTGGTCATCCTCGGTGGAGGGGAATGTCTCAACCCACATAACTGCCCTGACAGTGAACAGTGGGGTCTGAGGGACCTCCTCAGGGGGTGGCATTGGTGCATCCTGGGGATAGGGCTGTCCTTAGACATGCTGCTTCCTTCAATTATTCCACAAAGGTTGGTCTCTTCCAGTTAGGACTACCTTGCTAGCCTTGCAAACCTCCTGTAGGCACCAGTCCAGGTCAGTTACTGAGTCCTGCCTCTCTGTTTCTGTTTCCATGATGGTGGGAACTGCTTTCTCAGGCCTTTTCTGATATTCTGGAAAAAAACTGAAGCCCCCAGGAAAGGGTTAAATTAGTCAGATGCTTCATTGATTAAATAATGTGTGGTATGTTTATATATTTATATTCAAAGCATTTCAAAGTTAGTTTGTTCTCTCAAAAGAACAATAGCAACCACTCCTCTTCCAAATTTAACAGTTTCCAGTCCATCACTTCTTTTACCACATAATTTCATCCTGCAGGTTTCCAGTTTGATTGCTGTTAAAGGTTTAAGAAGTTTAAATTGACCTTGACCTGCAAACATGTGATTTACAGTAGATGATATTGTTCTGGAAAAACAAAACTTCTGTCCTGAAGCTAAACTGCATTTAATGATTTATATTACTTCTCCTGAGCCAACTTCTGGCATATTTACTAACACTGTACTTTATTTTAACTCCTCCTGAAGCCCCATTGATTTTGGAGGCACTCTTCCAAAGTGAGGCAGATTCACAATATGAATAAATACACAAACATGTGGTCCTCTAATATATTGTCATGATTTTGAAGCTAAATTCTTTGATCACTTCTAACCTTGTCTTCAGATCTGTTTGTAAAGTCCTTGCAAATTATTCAAGAATATTTTAAAAATACACAGATAGTGCCTGTTTTCTTAAAAAGAAATCCCTACTGGCAGTATCATGAGAAACCTTGGAATATAATACATATGTTTGTGCTGGAAGAAAAAACTCCTCTTTCTGCTTTGGAAATTATGAAATATGTTCTTGCTCGAGACTTTAGTGGGGCAGGGTTAAAATCACAGGGAATTACATAAGTAATTGTAAAATTGTGAAAGAATATCCTTCTAGTGCCCCTGTGAAGCTTGAAAGTTTGGAACAATATGTGTTAAAGAGACAAAACTGGCATTGAAGTGTTCCTGGTACCATTGCTACCTTTTATCTTTTTTGGCATGTCTTTAGGAAACAGCAGAGAAAGAAAAATATGAAATTGAACACAGCAAATTTAATTATAAAACAAAGCCACCCACCTTGCTGTCAGGGTCAGGAAGTATAATCGCCTCCTTTTGACGCAAAAATGAGTTTAACAACATATGTTAAATGAACAATTATTTAAAATAAAAGGAAATTGCCTTAAAAACAGCTGCAGTATCTCAGGCTATAGCACTGCAGCAGTGCAGAAAAACAGACCATTGTGGAAGGAAGGCACATGCACAAACGAGAGCACTCCCACAACCCCGTGCTGGCTAAGACAAAAGCAAAAAACAGTAGTTTCACAGAACGCTCTTAAATATCTCACTTGCATTTGATCTCACCAGCTTGTTCTGCTTTTGATTTTTTTATGTTTGTTTATTTTGGTCTTTCTTTTTCCGTGTATTTATTTGTTGGCTGCACGACTAAATCCTAGCGCCCAAAGCCACTGTTTGCTGCACAATGGCATGATGACATTGGGTGTTTTCCAGTAAATTGTGTTTCGCTGAGTGTCGCAAGCAGTGGAAACACCAGAGCAAGCGCATCAGCGTTAGATGCACACCTAAGAAGAATAAAAAGAAAAGAGCTTTTTGCACCAGAATAAATCCATTTTTCTTGAAAGCACTGGGAGTCACCTGACCGAGCCCGGAGCCTCCAGGATAACACAGCACCAGCCTGCAATGGGAAAGAAATTAAGCAGGGCTGCCTCCGCCTCGCACACGCCTTTTAGCCTGTCGACGCGTTGCCTGTCCGTATCCCTCACAGCGCATCTGTAGAGCCATTAAATTGGATAATCCCTCTGGCCTTTGATACATTTCTGGACATGATTATTTCATTACTCGCAGTATATCAGTAGGATCATAATAAAAAGGACTTCTGACAACCTGCCAAGAGTTTTGTGGCCTTGTAAACACAAAAGTGCTCTAATAAAATTTTATTAAGTGTTAAAAAGTCATAAAAAGTGAAATAACATAAACTACAAAATTTACTGTCCTCAGCAAATGCTGAAAATATCGTCCATAGTAAAATTAAATTAGCATGTAATAGCGCGGCAGCGTGGAGTGGGCTTGAAAGAGGATCCGAGAGGGAAAAAAAAGGGGGGGGCCGGAAAAGGAAAAAAAAAAAGAAAGNCCCGAGCCGGGGGCGGGCGAGGCGGCACAGAGTGCTCGCCCTCCGCGCCTCCGGGCCGCCCAGGAGCCAGGTAAGTTCAGCTTCTCTTGGCCGTCGGTGCTGCTCAGGGAGGAGGCACGGTCGGGACGGGGGCCGAGCATCGCCGCACACGGCGGGGCGGGGGACGGGACGGGACGGGACGGGACGGGACGGGACGGGACGGGACGGGACGGGACGGGACGGGACAAGCTGCCGGCGCTCGCCGCGCTCCCCCCGTGCCGTGCCGACCGTCCTTGCCCGTGGGAAGGGGCTACCCTCGCGTCCCGGCTGCTTCGGGCCGGTTGCTGGGGTGCGAGCATTGGGGAAGCGGGCGAGGCGGCGATGCCAGGTTCTCGGGGCATCGCTTCCCCCTCGGGATGTCCGACCCTTGATGCTCCATCGGGATTTGCCTGTGGCTGGCCGGGAAGGAAGCGACCACGCTGCCGTCACATGGAGCCGCTTGCCAGAGCCTCCCGAAACTTAACGCGGGAGGGGGGAGAGAGGNTGAACCGAAAATGGGTCACGGGGGGTTCCTTTACGGCGATCCCCGCGTGTTCCCGGCGGGCCGCGGGCACGGCGGCGCGGGGCGCGGGCGCGCCGCCAGGCGGCGCTGTGGGANCATCGCTTCCCCCTCGGGATGTCCGACCCTTGATGCTCCATCGGGATTTGCCTGTGGCTGGCCGGGAAGGAAGCGACCACGCTGCCGTCACATGGAGCCGCTTGCCAGAGCCTCCCGAAACTTAACGCGGGAGGGGGGAGAGAGAGGGAGGGGGGAGAGAGGGAGGGAGGAGAGTAATAGTAATAAAACAAGGAAATTGCGAGTAGAAAATATTTTAGGTTTCGTTTTATTCAGGTGAAGAGGATAGCTGCCTCTCATGTGGCAAGGCTGATGTTCAAGGCCACTGTACGAAAAACAGTGACTCGCTGCCTAAGCCCGGCTTGTCTTTGAGCCTGAGCTGGTGCCCGCTGAAGTGCAGCCGGAGCAGCCCCGGCAGGGAGCCGGCACTGAGGGATCCAAAAGGGAAAGCTGGCTGAAAAACAGACGATATATGAGCAGGAATAACGAGACTCGTTCTCGCTAAGAGGAAAAAAAATAACCATGAAGTTAGTTTAAGCAGAAATTCTAACAACTCTGCGCGTTTCAGTCACTTTGAATCTCTACACCGTGTACACCGAGGCAGGGCTACAGAGAAAAACAGAAACAGTGTTGTTCTTTATTTTGATACGTCTGAATGAATGGGAAAGTTGTAGGTATAGTATAGAGCAGTGCTTGCTTTACTTCGGCTGTCTTGAATTAAGGCTGGTTTCTAAAAATAGGTATTTCTGTTTGGACATAATTGGCTCTGCGCACGTGCAGACCATACAGTCTAAAAATTTGTATTTATCTCACTGTTTCAAAAGTTGTAATGTTTTGTATACCCTTATGTTCATCACCTCTGATTAAGACAATGAGGATATTACTTGGTAATTCATATAACATTTACTGACAAATTACAGAAACAAAATACATTTGGAAAAGGAGCAAAAACCTTCCTTTTCTTCCATCTCAGATTTTTATATAAATCTTCCATAATTTTACAGTAATGACTGCAGTTACTAATGCTAACAGAAAGTTGTACTTTTTAAGCAGAAGAAAATGACCACGTCATGTTGTCTACTGCATTTTTTAAAAATCTGAGCTCTACACCATCTATGGAAACACACACATTTTCAATGAAAAACATCATTTTCTTTTCTTTCTAATTAAATTTTAAGTCTTCTCTGACCAAATATAATGTAAAGGCTGCAAAAATGCAAACAGAAAGTGTAGCAGCACTGTCATCAAAGCTTTGAACTTAGATGAATTAGAAAGTCAGCAAAGTACTACAGAATTCCACATACATGTGGCTAAGGTGTGTGCACGCCTACATAACTTTGAAGAGTTTTTAAGTGAAATGAAGGGGTTTGGAGTTAGTTTGCTTTACTGAAAGATTTTTCAGGATCGATACTAATATTTGTTGGATTTTGGAAACATTCCTGGGAATTCCCTCTTTAGTCTATGGTGTGCAGACCACTTTTATTTTTAAATACAGTCTTAAAAACAAAACTGTCATCTGGTCGATCAGCTGCTTGCTATTTTGTGCTGCTCTCTGCCTGAGCAAGTATTTGTACAGTATCACAACATGAAGAATCCCATTTTTTCCCTGGGGTTTACGGACAGGATCGGGGTACTTATGTGTGGCATCTGGGTTTCAGCGGTAAGAGAAACTTTTCTTCCTAAATTTAGCATTCTAATTTGTGATGGGTGTGGAAGTATGCAGCATTACTTCCACAACAAAATTTTTATATCAGCTTAATGTGATGCAAAATTCAAAAGATAAAGATACACCAGGTGACTGTAGGTTATGTTTAAATGGACACAATAAAGGTTCCACGGGCAAATGTCTGACGCTGCGTTAGACAAGGCTGGAACTCCTGTTGTTTACATCGAGCTTCATCCCCAGTCCTTTCGGTATCCAACATTGCCTTGCAACTCCAGCTGCGACAAGCAAACACTGGAGCTCTGCCTAGGGAAGTTTGCAGTCTGCCTGTCAGAAGGGCCTCAGAGGCTGAGGAAGGAAAGCCCCGTTACAGCAGAGTGCGATATTTGCACTAGGCAGGATGGATATTATCTGGGCTACGCGACTGGGGCCGCACATGTGGCACTTTTTTGGCAGGGTTTCTTTAAATGCTTGCAGAATTTAAAGGCACGCACTGTCTAACAGAGGCCTACCTTGCAATACATTAACCAGATCTTTCTAGGTTGATTAATAGCTTCAGTCTTTTGTTGATGGATTTTTATTTCTACTTTTTTTTTTCTTTTTTTTTTTCTTTTTTTTTCTTTTTTTTTTCTTTTTAGCTGCAACACAGCTGGACCCTATGCTACAGAAAGAGATAATAGATGAAATCTTGGCTCTCCTGAAGTCAGTCACAAAACTCACTGACTTCATTGGAGCCACGTTTTCATCAACTGCCTCATAACGCTTTGTATCAGCCATATGGAGGAGATTTAAAATTGGCTTTAGAAGAAATAGAAATTAGCTCCTCTATAAATGATTTGCATGGGTTATCTGGGGGGCTTTTCAGGTAATATAAATGGCAACACAAAGTATAAACTGCCAAAAAGACAAATAGGTGTATAACATTTTTATTTCCTGTAACTACAGCATAACTCAACTAAAATAATATCTTAAAATCAACAAGGTTGGATTACTCTATATAAGACCACCAGGTCTGATGTAGATGATACAAGGGATGGGAAGACATTCAAAGGCACAACGGGCTATTGACAGTTCATGACACATTTTAGAAGATGTGAAACTGTGTGTCAATGCCGATGTAACACGAGAGGCAGCGAGTTAAGCAGGAGAGACAGTATTAATTCACAGCCCTCGCTTTTGTACATTTAGTGTTATTGAATTGTTCTTCCCCTTGATATTTTAAACAGATGCATCATAATGGACTTCTCAAAATCTGATTTGAACCGTAACATCAGGAAGTACAATTTTGCTAAAAGGGGAGGGAGGGGAAAAAGAAACTGCTGGACTCCCAGCCACTGCCACAGTCGTCTTTTCACAGACAGTTTTTTCTGATCCATTAGCCTGCCAGACAAGGATGGCACCTATCCAGTGTAAATATTACATTTTCAACATTTGGATGGCATTTTGAGCAATATTTCTTATCCCCCAAGAGTGTACACTTTATAAATACAATATTATCTGCAACTCAGAGCTAGGTTGTGGTAGGATATGACTTTATAATGCAAAAAATATTTAAAGAACGCCATGTATGGACTCACTTACTGAAGAATAAAACTTCTTCCTTTCAGTTATTTTAATTTACGGTGAAAATTACTTAAGCACAGCATCAAACACACTTTTTTTTTTTTTTTTTTCTGAAATAGGGAGGATCCAGACATGATTTTGGAGGAATAACTCCATGTGTAGACAAGATCTGTTGCTACTGTTCAGCATAATCTTCACTGTACATATCTTGAAGTGGAAAGCCACACTAGCATTTTTGGAACCTAATATCCTCATTGGACTAAACTCTTCACTGTGTATATTCCAGTAATATCGCACTAACAGTGCCAGATGCTGACAGAACTCTGCGTTGGAAATAATTATGAAAGTGAGTCAATCCTCATCCATTGCAAGTAGTGAATCTTCTTAGGGCAAGAACTTGTTCTAACATTCCCGTTGTTTTAAATCCTCTTTCTTGTCAAAGGGAAAATCGGCCATATTTGGATGGAGCCCCAAAACAATTTCTTTTTGTTTGTTGTTCTAAGTAAAAACAACATAGCTGGTTTGGAAGGAGGGAAGGAGGAGCCACACCCAGACACAGCAGTTCTATCATATGCTTAGGCTGAACTATACACCCTGAAATTTGTGTTTGCAATGAAAAAACCTGACCCATCTTTAACTACAGAAGTATTGCTTAGGACTGTTGCAATATATACCAGATACAGTCCATTAAACTGGAATAAATATAATCCTGATAATACTAGTTTCACATTTTCCTGGTTGTAGGTATTTTTCCATACTCATTACCTGCTGTTTTGAAAGAATGTCCTTATTTCCTGATTTGGAAGTACAGAGCAATGCATTTGTCTCCTGTTTAGTTTCCTGCCTTCCCCTCAGTTTGTGGCTCATGATCCTTTGTGTCTTTGGCCTTATACTTACCCACTTTCAATAAAATGTTACCAACTGCTGGGTGATTCTCATTTGCCAGGTGCTGCCTGCAGATACCAAACATGGAGGTCTGGTCGTACAGTGGAGGGCAGGTCATGGAGCTGAGTAGAAGCCCCACACCCACCTGGCTACAACAGCAAACTGAAAAAGAAATTACAGATTTTCATCATGGAAAGCTGGATAGGGAAATTCACGGCTTTCAGGCTGGTAGAAGTGCTTTACCATGGTCCTGAAGGAGAGACACATCAGTGTGACTGGCTGACTCCAGGCTAGTAACCAGAGCTGGGGAGTCCCTGCTGGGGTGGCCGTGGCTTTCCAAGAGCCCGTGGAATGCCACGTGGTGCCCCAGCACAGGCAGCCAGGGCACGGTTCTTTCTGGCAGAGAATCAGGTCTTACATTTCCAGCCTTTGTTGCTGCAAAAATAACCTTGGAAATAAGAAGCCTGAGTAAACTAAGGAGCTGGCAGGAAGCTTGGAATAGTTCTGAGAAGTGTGAATTATGCCCATCAAATGTGATACCTTAGAGGCCTGATAACAATGCATTCAGTGCCAGACAATATTAACTATTAATGGCAAGCCCAATGGCAACACAAATACCTGGCTAACCTGCTCATCCCACTGGGGGAGTCCATCCTTATGCAGAGGAAATGAAAACTTATCGGGGCTTGAGCATTCCTAGGAAAAAGGACTGTCCCAGTTCAGTACCAGGACATTTCATTCTTATCACTCGGCTCCCTTGGTAGCACTGTGTATTTTGCTGAATCAGCACATACACGGTGTGCCCTGTGAGGGAGGTGAGACGGGGAATAAGCACAAGCATCTGGCTTATGGCCCATATCAGTAGTTGCACACAATGATTTTGGTGGGTCTCTTCAATTCAAGATACCCTCTGATTCTGTGAAAGCAATACAGGATGATGTAGAATGCTCTGGGAAGGACTGATACATTACAATTTTGATGATTAGCAAGAACAACAAAACAACAAAATAAGTTACTCAGTAACTTATCTGAGTGACAAATACCTGCTTTGGCCTTATACCAGTATGAGTGATGTTAAGACCAGTAGTCCCATTTTTGTCTGGGAAGGAAGTTTTTTTATACAAACCATACAGCCAGTTACATCAGGGTACCTGAAAGTCTAACATAGAAATGAAACTAAAGTCATGACGTCATGGGCGTTCTCAACAATAAAGTCTCCTCTTCTTGTGTCACTGTTCCTGTAGCAGATAAGCTGAATAACTCCTCCTGAAATGCTTTTGGCTCAGGATGGATCCAGTCACGCTGCCTGGAGCCCTTCTACCACCCTGAAGTTCTTCTGCCTTGCTCAGGGCTCTTCAGAGCACCCAAAAGCACACATCCACCCCCTCCTCATGGTTTACACGTTCAGTCCATTAACCAGTAAAGTGTCTTGGTCAGCTCCAGGCTCCCATGGTTTAGCTGTGAGCAGGGTCAGCAGAATTTTGAAATCAAGTTGGAAGGCACTACTTCTGCTATAGATTAGTATATATACCTTCTGGTATAGACTTACACCAAAACTTAAAGTGCCTAAACTATCATAAATTCCCTGCTTACTGTTGTTTAGAACATGCTGCATCTGAGAGCCAGAGTCATCAGACTAAGGAAGAACAGCTGTAGCATCTCTAATGACATCCAGTGCTAGAAAGTTCTTTGAAGTTGCATAGCTGCTATTTCTTCTCTATGATTTCCAAATGCAGAGGGAGGGGGAAAGGAATATCAATGTTAAAAGCATCAGTCAGTCTACTTATTTGGACAATAGTTGTCTGTGTCACTTATTGTTATGGTGATCTGAAGAGGGAAAGCAGAGAAATTTTTTGATGGTTATAAAACATGCATTAATTACTTCTGAGACCAAGAGACAAAAAAACCAAAAAAACCAAAANAAAAAAAAAAAAAAAAAAAAAAAAAAACAAACACAACCCAACAAAAAAAAACACCCTACATAGTATTTGTCAAAGGCCAAAGGCCAACATACTTAGGCATTTCCAGAAGGGCATTTTTACCTTATTATGTATGATTGCTGATGGTGTGCCTGATCACTGGGTAGATGACTGGGCATTTCTAAAGTGCCACCACCATTTTCCAGCATCATCCATTCACCAGTTACACTGTCACTTTAAAATCTATCAGAAGTTTGCTAATTTTACTTTATTCCCATTCCTATCAGATCACTGTTATTCCACTACAAAAGAGGACCAGAAAGAGTAGGGACTGAGCCTTAATGAGCTCAGTCCTCAGATCTCGCCAGTACCCCAGGGGCTGCAAGTTGCCATGTCCCTCTTAGGAGGGCCAGTTCAGTCCTTAATGCTCTGCTTGGACAGTTTTGCCAGCCAGTGGAACAAAATACAATTTGGGTGAGTTCTGGGTTTCCCAGCTCTGTGGTGTGACGTGTGTGGGAGGAGGACTGAACTCCAGGGCTGGCAGATCCCCTTCTGAGCTGGATGCTCTGACTTAATGCACACAAGCTCCTCCTGGAGTAATGCCAACAAGTGCTAACACAAGATACCTTACAACTGCTGCCCTTGCTCTCTGATAGTGTGTCTCTGGACCTGGTAACAATCATAACATTCACTCCACAATAGTTCTGTTTTACTGGGCATTGTAGATCATTACTTACTCTGTGGGAAATAGTAAGACTATATGCCAAAGGCCAGATTCTGCTTTCTTGACTTAAATAAGCAGGTTCCTCAGGTGGCTGCAGTAGGAAAGTTACTTTTCAGCCTGAGTGGAGCCAGCAGAAACCCGGGTGCTGCACCTATTTCTGCAAGCCCAGTGAGCACAGCATCGTTACCCATGGCCACTGGCTCCCATCAAAGGGCTGGGCTAGATACCAGCACACACCTTGGCTTGCGTGGTAGCTGAAATAGTAAGATTGACATACCAGTTCACTGCTTGTATTATTTTACTGTTTCAGAGCACTGAAAGGACTTTAAGGATTTTCTTTTTTTTTTTTTTTTTTTAGTTTTTCCCTATTTTTTCTTTTTTTTTTTTGGGGAAATCAC
>VYZR01126472.1:98720-112387 GCA_013400675.1 Oxylabes madagascariensis
GCACATTTTTTTCCCCTTGGACAATAAATGGACTTTTAAGCTGAAAGTTGATTTTTACTTTAAGAAAGCTCTGGCTGTAAAACAGGGACAAATTAACAGCAATGAGCACTTTCACACAGGAGAAAATGATTCATTAACTGTTCTTTTGCCATTGTAGAAGAGTCCATTTTTAGCTGGTCCTCAGAGAGCCCAAGGATGCTTATAATACAAGCAACATTTAGAAAAACTTGCACAGAGAAAATTCCAGGCTTCAATTTTCTTCTTGAGAGAGTTCAGTAGTTGCTTTATTCTCCGTGTGTGTGTGTGCATGCGTGTGTGTGTATGTTTATACACAAAATTAGGTTCTAGCAAAGGGAAAGTGCATTTATGCAAAAAGCAATTCATCAACCACTTCTGTGCTCAGAATTCACTGAGGTAATTTAGATACTTTAATGGCAAGGTAGTTTAGGTAAGGTATGCAATAAATGTTTCCCCCAACCCCTTCAAACAGTTAGAGTAATGGAAAATGTGCGCTGTAAATGAATCTTTTCAGTAAAGTAATTCTTGTTTTAATTATTTATCAGTTAGAAAATATGAAATATAATGACATAGCAAACTTCTCTGGAATCTCTTTTCATGTTGAGGGAGCACTCTTACATTAGCTGGAGTTTTATGCGGGCTGTAACTAAAAGGCTAATATAATGCAGTGTGCGGCACTAATCTGTTTCTCATAATATTAAATGTGCAGCAAGCACCTACCACAAGAGGAGACCCTTTGGATCTATTTGCAACATTTTCACCATGGCCGTGACCTTAGTGATGTCAGGCATATATTATATCTCCACTATAATTTACTATTGACATCATGGATTAAATTTGTTGTTTCAGCTAATGCAACAGAGCAAGCAAGGTAGATTGTGAAACAATGCCAGCTGCTGAAATACGAGGGTTGTCAAGTATAAATTTACAAAAGATATTCAGACAGAGCACAGAAGACAAAAATAAATGGACAGAGAAGCTGTTTTTGACAGACTGCAAAGGGCTAGAGACTTAAACTTGAGCATTGTAAATCCAAATGTCACAAAACACTGCTACAGAATGTGAGACATGTCTATTTCTCAGGAATATAAATGGTGATATGAAACCAAACTTTCAAGATGCTGTGCATTTTTGAAAAGTCTATCACGATCTCCTGATAAGAAACTTAGTGATGTTTTCCTCTTAGCCTTAAAAGAAGGAAATTCATCATTTAAATTCAGTGACCAACATAACAACTGTATTTGGGACAGGTAGTTTATAAAAATAGCAAAAAAAAAAAAAAANTTTCTATTTTCTGTTTTTTGTTTGCATACAAGAGACTATCACAGGATTTGGAGTTTTCATTAGTACTTATATCCTTAAAGCAATTACCTTCATGGCAGTTGACCACCATATTATCAGTAATGAAAACTGCTCTTCCAAGAGGACCAGTCCAGAGATCAGAAGCATAAGATTCAGTAATTCCATTGAGTCATCCTGCCTCACTTAAGCTTGCCATACAACCTCAGGAAAGGGTTATCCTGTGGTCGGTCATTCCATTTCTTTGCTACTTTGACCAACAGATACTACAATGGGTCAAATGTGGTGTTGACTCCTGGCCCACAAGAACTGACCCAAACCCATCAACCATTGCATATAGAACACGAAATATAGTGACAAGATAAATGGTAATTACTCTTGGTCACCCTAGTCTGGCATAGATTTGAATGAGGGAGTAAAGGACATAGACAAAGGCACATGAAGATCAAAGCTCCTGCAGAGGTGGTTATTTTCAAAAATATGGATTTGTATGTAAAGGTCTTGATTCAAGTATTTTCCCCAGCAAGTTTCTGCAGGTCATGGGGTTACTCACATTCTTAAAACTAAACTGAAATGGAAACCAAAAGTTACCTCCCACATAAGCCTGCCTCNTGTATGTTTATACACAAAATTAGGTTCTAGCAAAGGGAAAGTGCATTTATGCAAAAAGCAATTCATCAACCACTTCTGTGCTCAGAATTCACTGAGGTAATTTAGATACTTTAATGGCAAGGTAGTTTAGGTAAGGTATGCAATAAATGTTTCCCCCAACCCCTTCAAACAGTTAGAGTAATGGAAAATGTGCGCTGTAAATGAATCTTTTCAGTAAAGTAATTCTTGTTTTAATTATTTATCAGTTAGAAAATATGAAATATAATGACATAGCAAACTTCTCTGGAATCTCTTTTCATGTTGAGGGAGCACTCTTACATTAGCTGGAGTTTTATGCGGGCTGTAACTAAAAGGCTAATATAATGCAGTGTGCGGCACTAATCTGTTTCTCATAATATTAAATGTGCAGCAAGCACCTACCACAAGAGGAGACCCTTTGGATCTATTTGCAACATTTTCACCATGGCCGTGACCTTAGTGATGTCAGGCATATATTATATCTCCACTATAATTTACTATTGACATCATGGATTAAATTTGTTGTTTCAGCTAATGCAACAGAGCAAGCAAGGTAGATTGTGAAACAATGCCAGCTGCTGAAATACGAGGGTTGTCAAGTATAAATTTACAAAAGATATTCAGACAGAGCACAGAAGACAAAAATAAATGGACAGAGAAGCTGTTTTTGACAGACTGCAAAGGGCTAGAGACTTAAACTTGAGCATTGTAAATCCAAATGTCACAAAACACTGCTACAGAATGTGAGACATGTCTATTTCTCAGGAATATAAATGGTGATATGAAACCAAACTTTCAAGATGCTGTGCATTTTTGAAAAGTCTATCACGATCTCCTGATAAGAAACTTAGTGATGTTTTCCTCTTAGCCTTAAAAGAAGGAAATTCATCATTTAAATTCAGTGACCAACATAACAACTGTATTTGGGACAGGTAGTTTATAAAAATAGCAAAAAAAAAAAAAAAAAAGAAAAAAAGTAAAAAAAAAAAGAGCTTGCTATAGTTTTTTGGATTTCTAGAAAAATATATTAAATTGACTGATATGTTTGTTCTCTTGGTGAAATTTAGCCAATCATATATAATTAATTCTTATTTGGGCATTCATATGGATAGATGGTAGTTTTCAGCTGTAATGTGTCTGTGGAAGAACAGCGCTATATAAAACTAAAATCCTTTTTTTATTTTTTAGGTGTTATGTCAGTCACGTAACTCAGGGTGGGTTCTCTTCTTGCCAAGGTTTTTCTGTGATCCCCAGAATAATGTACTGCCTGCCCACCTGCGAAAGGACTCAGTAAAGAGGGACACCCGTGGAGCAAGGTGGGCAGCAGTGCTCATGCAGGCCTGCAGCTGAGGCTGGGGAGCATCCTGCAACTGCCTCAGCTTCCAAATTCTCATATCATGAAGCCAGTAACTAAGGCTGAAAAAAGAGGCACAGCATGCTGGCCAAAGGCTCCACCTTGGAGACTTTCAGCTCAGTGTTTGACTCAGCAACAAGCATGCTCTTCTTATTTCTTTGCAGTTGAGGGAATAAATCTAACCCGAGGAAATTAAACTCTGACTCTATGACCTAAATAAGTTGTCAGCACAGACTGAAGAGGAACATATCATAGTCACGGGACCATCAATGAAGCAACTGTGGGTTCTACCAATATATAAACAGAGGGCACTGTTCTGGGATAAATGCAGAGATGGGAATGATTCCTTTCTGTGTGACATCTGGAATACCTCCAAAACAGCTGCATTTTGTGGAGCCCTTTCCTCCAGTGCAAATGTATTCATGGCATGAGTGATGGGGGTGGCTACCTCTTGCAACTGAAGAGCAGAGAAGTAAAATAATGGCTAGCAAGAGCAGGGTTTGTTTTGAGGGGCCTCATGGTTTCTTGTTGGGTTTTTTCCCTACTCAAAAGACCTAATCTTAAATAAAAATGGGACGGGTTAAAGCAAGGTTTGACACATGACTAAAAGCAGCGTTAAGACAAATGGTCTATAGCTTTCTCCTATTGTGTCAAAGATGCTGTGGAAGATGATCAATGTAGGCCAGACCCAGAGAGATTCCACGCTCCACTCACTGCAAACACCTCTCTGGAGCAGCTCGGATACCCTGTGCTGCAATAGGTAAGAGCAACAGCATGCCACATGAGCTTAGCATTAATTTTGATTCATTTTGCAGGTCAAGCATGAAATGCCTCTTGTAGTGCTCTCTGGTGCTAAACGATTTACACCAGTTTAGAATTTTCCAATCTTAGCATCAATTATTTGTGACAATTTCAGATAGCTATCCAATTTTGGCAATGCAGTATTCATACCCAGGACTTCATTCCCTATATATTGATTTCCTCTAAGCTCTGCTTTTTTGGGAAAATCTTTTACACTGATACACCTGGTTAGCAGATGTGGCTTGGCTATTACATGTGATGCAATTAATCTGGAAGGCTGGCGTCACAGGACTTTCTGTGATGCTGTGGCAGCATTACTGTGATTCATTAGTGTCACTTCCTCAGCAAGTTGTAATTGGCAGTGCTATTGTTTCTGTAAAAAATCACTCGCTGTGGTAGTAGGAAAAAGAATGGCATATTTTCTTTTCTGCGGAAAACAAAGGTTATCCTTGTTTACACATCTAGTGTAAATGTAAAATGAACAAGCTCCATCCTTAATTTGCCTCTTCTACCTCACTGCAAAGCCTAGGTGTTAGAGGATGGCGTTGAGATGCATTCACCAGACAAAAAGTGTTTCCTATTATTAATGGCTGGAGGAGCCCTCTGTGTAATCAAAGGGCACAGCTGCAGTGATATACGGCCAGTGACAAACGGAGAGATCTTTCCTTCTCACTGCTACAAGCTTGCCAGCTTGCAGCCAGCAACTTCCAGCGCTGTATATCTGCAAGATAAATAGCACGAGATATGAATATACGCAGTGCTTACCGTCTTGAAAAGTATTGTTATATCCCCCACATACAATCATTCTAAATATGACTTGAGTGCATTTTTCACAATTTCAGAGCTATTCTTGCTGTTTGGAAATAGATACAGTTTCTGAGCAGAGATTTAAAACCCTCTAACAGTGCTGCTTTCGGAGGTCTGGTTTGGAAGCGGATGTTGTACAGCTGATGGTGTCAGCAAAGCAGCTTTCATGAGATTCATAGCTCTCTTTTGCAGTGACAAGCAGCACTGGACTTCTCAGTGAAAGAAATCAGCTAAAGGATATACAAAAAATCTTTTTAATTTTTCTGCTGCCCCTATGACAAAGCAATCTAAGGAAAGAACTCATTCTCTTTAATATGTGTGTATTTCAGAAAAAGACATGTTAGCCATGCCTTTTGTAGTTGTTTCTGGTCATGTTTTAGTCCTTTTGTTTTTACAAAAGAAGATATTCTGTGTAGCACCGTTTCCTTGAGCTAAGGATGTATCTGAACTGAAACAAAGCTTTAAAGCTAAATAGGGAGCAATTGCCAGTGAAAAGCAAACACAGGTTCTTGGTAAATAAAAAATTATGTGCCCTTTAGCCTGGTTTGCTGTTGATATAAGTGGGTCCAGATTTCCACAAACATGAAACCAAAGCTGCCAGTGGGCAAGGCCAGCCCTTGCATGGAGCCAGTGTCAGTGTCCCCACACACACACACAAACACATGCAGGCACACAGGCACACGCACACATGGAGGAAGTTGGTGCCGCTCTGTGACCTTTCCATGAACTTTCTAGGAGATGCAAAGATCAGTCCAGAAGCCAAAGGTCACCATTCATGCTGGTCACAAGCAAAAATCAGTTTTAACCAGTCACTGGAAGAGTGTTTCTGCCCCTTGAGTTACCTCAGCAAAATACTAATAATTGCATTTTGTATAGTGGAAAATTGACTCAGTCAGTGTTTAGTGTCTCAGCATGGCTCAGTGTTGCTGCACTCATTTGACAACTTGTTAGAAGCTATGTTCACTTCCCCCCTGTAATATATCTGTGCAGGGGAAAGATAGAGTTAAATAATATGAACGAAGTGGACCAATATGAGAAAAATCTGGGAATTCAGAGTGAACAGTGCCACTGCTGGTGTTCGTGACACACAAAAGTATGAGCTGAAGAAAGGAAATTACATGTTGATTGCCTATGAAGAAAAACATTGAGTTAAAAGCAAGGCAACAGTGAAGGAAGTCTGCAATTTCACTTGTAATTGACTTGTCCAGCCTCTTGCACAGTACTTGGTATCAGATTATACCACAGTGGTATCTTTGTTTAAATCAGAGTTTAAAAAAAAAAAAAAAAAAAAAAAAAAAAAAGAGAATCAGAATGAAATATACAAGTAATATAATCCTACTTTCAGCAGGTCAGAAGTGAAAACAAATGTGGTGATTTTGCCTCTGCTGTCGCCTGAGGTGGACATTTGCCCATGTGACCGCACACAAGACACATTTTAGCACAAAACTCCCATTGACGGCAACGGGACTCTGATCGAACCCAGACACAGCAAGTGCTGTATCCTACAAGAGCACAAACCTCTACCATATGAGTGTCTTTACTACAGCAGGCTGGGAGGATCTTGTTCTAAGAAATGAGTTATTAGGAACATTATTTTGTTTCCCCTTGCCTTTGCTTTTCTCGCTGGCACAGTCTAATAAATTAATAGTAAAGTTCCACTTAGGAAAAATGATGAGTGAAGCTCAAGAGATGAAGCTACAGACGTGAAATTTTGGTTATGGATTGGAAAAGGATACCTTGAGTTTTTAACAGTGTACTTTAACAACAGTAAGTGGTTCATAAATACATTTTTATCTAACATATTATAAAATCTCTCACTATATTCAACTCAGAAAGTTTTCCAAGTAAAACAAAGTAAAGGGAAAAGAACATAAAATATTTTTCCCATATTGGCTTATTGGTGACTCCAATTACTTCTCATGCTTATTCTTTTTCAGATTCATCTGGATTATTTTGACCACTTCCTCACATATTTTAACTTCTAAAGCAAATTATTCCACCAATAATTGCTCACTCTGGGGCTAGTTTTCCTGTGCTTTCTTTTGTAAAAAGCAAAACAAACAAAAAACACAAAACAAAACAGTTGGGTTCGTTGTCCAGTTTTTGCACTAGCATATCAGTGAAAATGTCTCTGCACAACCCAAAACTGCAGCATTTCCTGCCCTGTCACTGAGAACTGAAGTGCTTTTCAGAACAGGGTCAGGAGGCATCAGGAGCACTGAGGGCGCTTTGTGCCTGCCCGAGCAGTGGGAAGGCAGTTCCTCGCAGCTGGGAGCTCCCACCTGGACCAGAGCTGGGCTGAAGCTTCCAGCTCCTTCATCTCTGTGAAGGGGTCTGGGCACTATGGACTCAATGGTAATTCTAGATGAGGCTTATGCTGGGACAGTAAAGTAAAGCATAAATTTAACAAGTTCAGGGCAGGCAGTATTTACTATAATAAGACAGGGAGGACTTAGAGCCAGGGCTACTCTTCTGTCTCCATTACAGAGGAGAATAATGCAAAATCCAATCTTTCGATCTTTCTGCAAATATTTTAATTCCTTTTAAAGTCCTTCTGATGACTACATTTACTTCATGCTTGTGCCAGCACTTCTGTGTGTGTGGGAGTGCTCATAGATCCTGAAGTGACTGCGGAGCCTCTTCTTGTTCCATCAGCCAGTAGAGAAATATTACCCAGCAGCAAATAAATGGTGCTGGCCAACTTCTACTCGGGTGAAAGCATCTTTGCCAGGGAACACTCTGATCCACACACACTGACTTCTTTTAAAAGCTGGAAGAGTCTGAGAGGACTATAAAAGAAGCTAAAGTAATGCTAATGTTTTAAAATGGTCAACATGATGACTAATAGACATTAAACTTATTAAGATGAAAAGAGGCATCATCCCAGTCTTGGAAGCTTAACATTGGAGACAATCAGTACATAATTAAATGACAGCAGCAGAACATTCATCTTGGCACATTTTCAGGGAAGTTAAGTCTTGCCAGACAAGCATGGTCTTAGTTTTTTTGATGAAATAGCAAGTTCTGGTGATAAAAACCCCAACAAAGCTACATAGTCACACTGAATGGACTAAACCAAACAAAAAGATGATATCGAGTAACTGGAAACTGAAAGTCACCATGCTCTGTTGAGGCTTCATGGACCTCGTTCCTCTCCTGTTCTACAGCTGATGGTAACAGCAAGGCAGGGGCAGGAACACACCACCCACACAGGAACAGAGCCAGTCCAGTGATAGTAACCAGAGTCAGCCAAAATCCTCGCACCCCAGACAAGTCCACAGAGCCAAGGCTGGTCTGGTGTCAAGCAAGGAAGTCAGGTCAGCAAGGCCAGGAAGGGTTTGGCACAGTAAGAGCCGGGCACGGGCACAGACACATGTCACTTCAGCAAGTACCAAGGGCAGCTTGGAAGCCACTGGACAAAAGCCTCACAACAAGGCTTTCTCCAGATCTTCCTCATGCAGCTCTTTCTGACAGCCTGGCTGCTCTCATAGCAGCTCAATCCAGGGGTCCATAGCTGCATGGCATTAGAGCAGCTCTGGGGTGCAGCAGTGAAAGCCATGGCAGGGTGAGAAGAGCCTGCAGAGCAGCTCAGGGCCTCAGCTGGGGTTTGGGAATCACAGTAGCTAAGCAAAGGAATACAGACTTATCATACAATATACAGAGGAGGATGTGAAGGCAAGAAGATACACAGCCTTAACTGGATTTCAGAAGGGGCTACCATACCTGAAAATAGCATTAGTGAAAATGCTCATGGGAGTATTGGGTTGGTTCTTGAAGTACACTATGAAACTAAAAAAAAAAGGTTTAAAAAAACCCCAACATTCAAAGAAAAAAAGAGTCAGGAAAACATGCCTTAATCCGTTGAGGTTATCCAAGAAGGAGTTAAAAAGTGACTTAATCAAAGTCTGCAGGTATCTACATAAGGAAGAGATTTCTGATAACAAACAGCTATTTAGTCTAACAGAAAAAGGCACAATAAGATCCAATGGTTGGAAGCTGTCGTACTTTCTCTAGCATGGGCCATTAATCATTGGAAAAACCTACCACAGGAAGTGGTAGATCATTTGAAGTCTTTAAATCAGGACTGCATCTTTACAAAAGAAGTTCCTTCTCTCAAACAGAAAATCTGCATCTGATGCAGAAACTGAATTGTGCAATGATTGAGGTGAAAGTCTTTAAAATATATTAAATTAAAGAAAAACAACTCTGGAAAAATACTAAAGACAAATAAGTGGGATGTTATAGGGCAGCATAACAGATTCCTGTGCCTTTGTCACTAAAACTCACACAGCTGTTTAGAAGAACAAATTTATGGAAAGGAAGCAGAGAGGGGAAAGGAAAAAGGTATTCTTTCTAAAATATATGTCTTCTGTCCTTTAAACACAGTGTGAAAAAGACATGCTTTTCCCTTGAAGTTCATCTGGTGGCATTCTTACTGCACATGGTGATGGGCTCACCAGTTGTTATTTATGAAGCATGGATTCTTGGGCATGGTTAAAAAATACCAGTTGGCCTTCTTTCAGTTAAATCCCATTCCTTTGAGGTGCATTTAATCATGCCTGAAAGATATCTGTAAAACAGAAGCCCTTCAAGTTTCCTACAGAGAAAAAAGGAAGATACCAGCCTGCGGGGAGAGAATACAACTCTTATGTCAAAAAGAGCAAACAGATAGGGTGCAATTCCATGGCTATACTTTTGAGTTCAGACCACCAAAGTTTATAGTCAGAGCTCCAGTGAGGAGGGACAGCAGTATATGAAGATATTTGCTACTTGTTGTAGTTAATAGCACTAAACATTTATAAAATTCTAGTGTTCTGCTTTGATAGAAATTTCTTTGTGCTGGGAGCTGCAAACAGAAAAGAAAAGGACAGGGAGTAGACAATCCATGCACAGGAAGAGAGCTGCAGCCCAAAGCCTCCAGCAGCCTGCACAGAATACTTCAGCTGGTCTTTCAGAGTTGCTGCCATGACAGAGAAGGACTCTCATTTCCTGCCTGCTTTGACCACGCTAGAAAAGTCTTTCTCTAAGATTTTCTTTATGATTTTAGCCTCTGATATGCAAACAGCTGTTGGATAGAAGTGTGTGTTCCAGCTTCACTGGGCTTTTCATGATCAGAGAATAGTAAAGAGCTGGATGCAGAGATTATGCTGGCTTTGCTCCACCTGTCCTTTGGGACCCAGCAGTTATATCCCTAACCCTTTTGTGACCTAAGCATATGCAATACATGTAGCATGGCTCGAGATGGTGCATAAGGAAATGAAAATGCATCGGGATATACCTGCTAATTTATTATCTGCATGCCAAGGCACACAGCGGCACAGCTGCGTGTGTGTGCGTGCTCTGCGAGCGTGCGTGCCACATGTGCACCCTATCCCCTGCTGCAGTAGGACAGATGCCCAATTAAAACTGGGACCTCTGTGGTGTGAGTGGCTCATGCCTGCACTGTTCCTGGAAAACCTGCTGCAATACAAATAAGAATCAGTTGCAACAATTCAGTACAGTTCCTACTGTCAAGTCTTTAAATTCATTAGCCATTTCACATGCTTTGCCATTTACATTGTTGGATCACTTCTTCTCTTTCCATAAGCTTATAAAAACAAACAATTAGTTAAGACAATTTCTATGGCTTTTCTCCCCACACAAGTCATTTTTAGTCTTCCTTTTTCTAAAGCCTGCTGTCGGGCTGAGCAGCATTTTTACCCCCTGGGGTCTATGTTTCACCAGTGATGGTCGCCAGATGAGGCTGTTTCAGGCTGACACAAAGTACCATCTCCACAGAGGCTGAACATCTCTGAATTACCCCACAAGTGCCACCGGCTAGAGGAGCCAGGGGGAAGGCAAGAGACTCAGCTGCTGTTCAGCATGTCACAGCACCAATCTGTCAGTCAGCATGGCCCAGATCCCACACAGAAACCTCCATGGGCTTTGAATCAAGCCTTAAGCATTATAGTACTTTGGGGCTGTGTGTGCATGTGTGTGGTTTCTGGGTGTATGTTTTAATTTTGTTTTGTTCTGGAAATACCAAGTATGTCCTTCGAGACCATTAGAAATGAAGTTTATATAGACATGGTAAAAGACCACTGTAGGCAAGGATAATAAAATATGAAGTTATTATGAGAGACATAACAACTGGTTTAAAATAGGAAGTGCTGAGTTTTTCAAGTTCAGCAAGTATGATTATTTTTCTCTTTCGTTTTCTGAGCGCCTGTGAGTATATAGAGTCCTAATTTGAGAACTGGAACAAACTGGGTTTGTTTATGAGCAAGCAATATAAACTCATCTATCAGACTCATCAGTACGTGGGCCAAATCATAAATTACCATCTCACTGTTGGCTTTTAGAGAACAGTGACACTTCCTCCTTGTGAAGATATGCCCCTTATTTTTGAATCAGGAAAGCTAAGAGCTTTGCTTCTGGCAAGGACAACTCTAAAAGGAATCATTCCTAATGCAATCTGCCCTTGAAATAAAGTTTCCTCTCATCTGCATTCCCCATGTCATCTGATATGGGCTTCAAATATAAAATTTTCATTGTTTTTCTATGACATTGTCAGGATGGGAAGAAATATTAGCAACATGATTCCTAACAGAATCTGCATGAAGTCGTCACACATTTGACTTCCTGCTAGACATAAATCCATTATCCTACAAACTGTGTTGCTCACATGACATTTCTACTAAGCAGCTGCAGTTGATAAGAACTATTCTGCATAATTTGCTTTGAAGTATCTTTTAAGATAGGATTAACCAGATGATGGATTCTTTTTTTTCTTTCCCTCTTTGTCTCTCTTGGTGGTGGTGGTGTTGTCGTCATCATCATGGTGTTCCTACAGAAAGGTTTGTGGACTGCAGATACCCATGTGGTGTCTGTATACCCTGTGAGCAGATTGTCTGTATCTTACACTAAATGTGTTTAAACCTTAATGTTTGGACTGCCAGAAATAACATAGAGAACTCTGGAACTGGTAAAATCAGAAAATAAAAAGCCACTGTAGTTAGCCAGTATGACAGCTTGAAAATATGTCTGATTTACCAAGAAATTAATGTTCTGTCTTTCCATCAGCTTGCTTTCAAGTCCAAGTATGCACTGTTTTTCAAACATGATCTCATTCACAAGAACACTTTGGCATTGTCTGAAAAAAAGAGAATAGTTTTTATTTGTATTGAGTGACAAAATCCCTGTCTCTAAGACATTGAATTATTTTGTAGCTTCTTCCAAGGGATAGTTTTGTTGTGTGGAGAATCACATCTTTGCCCACTTGTTTTCTGCATCACTTGCCATACACAATGCAAAGGAAGTAACTGTGAAAATTCAAATGAATATTCTCATGTAAGTGGTGCTAATATGATGTATATCTGAGTGGCTCAGAAAACTAATGGGCACAATTCTGAACTGTGGAAACATGAGCCATGGTGAAAAAATTGAAATTCAGATTTATTGCTTCTTTCTTCTCATCTCCAGTGCTTGAATAAAAAAGAGAAACATTTAAAGGATGCAATTTTAAGTATCTTAATGTCATCAGCTTCGGCTTGGCTTTTTGCTCTTCTATGTTCAAGTGAAGAACCTCATCAAAATTACATTGCAATTATAAATAAAATCAAGGTCCGCTTTTTATTAACTGTTTCTTTTTATCCTCCCTCTGTTTAAACCCATTGGCTCTGAAGTCTCCTGGCTGGGTGTTTAGAGGCAATACTGCAGACTTTTACATTTTATGGATTCTACAAGAACAATATAACATGATACTGACAATCATAAACAGATACTAAGTTGTTGCAGTTTGGAAACAATTGCAGCCATATAACCCTTGGTGGGCTCTTTTATATGAACTTTTATTTTTCTCCATACAATGGTTAACATGGGAACTATCCCCCATCCAATAGAGCAGCTTGTATTTGCTCAGGAAATGGTTAAGTTACAGCTGGTCACCCCTGTTACTTCATGGAAATGCTTTGATTTGTCTTCCATACTAAAGCAGTTAAAGTCATTTGTTTTACTAACAACTCCCCTCAGAGCAGCACCTCAATACCATCTTAAAGCAAAATTAACTTCACACATGACTTTGTCAAGAAGCTTATTTCCATCTCAGGAGAGTTCAAATTTCATGAAATCTGGACACAGTGTAGTCAGGAGGACAGACTTTAGAAATGTTATTTCCTTCTTTGTGCTACCCATACTGGCCATTCACCCAAGGATTTTTCAGGTGACATAAAGGCAACACTTTCTTAAATGTATAAAAATGCCTGCACTTGACCAGGCTACCCAGCTTGGCCATTGCCAAGAGGGCACTGGGCAAAATATTAATTGTATCTCCAACCTGCACTCTGACTTGTTCAAAGAGTAACCTCTAGGATGTGTCCACAGCAGCTACACTAAAATAACTTGGTTTTGGAAAGCTTCTGATAATTTGTAAAATATATGGCATATCTAAGAGCAGGGAATAATTCTGAACTGGTTCATCACTTTCAAAATGCGGAAAATGTAGCTGCAGCCTCCCAAANAGAAAGAAAAAAAAAATCACAACCAAAAAATTGTTGCAGTCTAATGATGCTAATTCTAGTTTGTCTAGCACATCCAGATCAGTTGAGAACACTTTTTGGACTTGAAACAGAGAAAAATGAAAGATTTCTCTTTGTTAGAATTTCAAAGCACTTCGCATTCACCACAACCTGCCTGCAAACAGTAAAGCTCAGAATACCAGCCTGTAACAAGTCATTAACCTTTTAGGACTCAATCAAAGCAGTGTTGTGTGACATTAATG
>VYZR01126474.1:15546-26285 GCA_013400675.1 Oxylabes madagascariensis
AAAATCTTTGAGAAGAGAGAGGACAAGAGAGACTCAAGAACTCAGACAAGCAGGGGACAGGACTAAAGCACGATGCTCAAACAGAATTTGATGATACAAGGGTAAAGAAGATAGACATATATGAAGGCAACAATTAAGAGGAGGTATGCTAGAACAGGAATTTGGGACAGCAATAAAAATACAAAGGGCTTTGCCTTTCCCAGTTCAATTTAATGGAGTCACAAGGCATCCATGTGACTTACTGCCAGGCTGCTGAAGGCACTTGAATCTCAGAATGTCTCTTCTAATTTGTTATGAAATAATGGCTGGGAGTAGACAAAAAAGTACTCAAAAGTTTCAAATGAAAGGTATGGATGGCACTCTCAGATGTAGTTACACATACTCAGCTCAATGGAAAGCTTCAGAGATACAGACCTCTAACAGCCCAGTGCAGCAAACGGATGTGTGCACTGAAACTCGACAGGGGGACAACCTGTAAATGCCACCTGTGGCAGAAGATATTGCTTTACAACTGGGTGATGACAGTGTGATGGATTTAGACGTACCAAATTGTGAAGTATTGCAATATTTCTTTCCCTCAACACATTTTCTTCAACACTTTCACAGCAATATGGGTTAATCAGCCACAGAACTTCAGCTGCCACATGTTGGCACTAATTCACTGACCTCAAACCAGTGCTTGAAGGCTGATTTCAGCTGTGTGCAACCTCCCACCCTACTTATCCCTTGCTGAAGAGCAGGGAGAGTATCACCATCCCATCCAGTCACAGTTTCTGCTTCTCCTCCAATTAAGTCCTTATGGGTGCTCCAATATGCACATAGCACTGATTATAACGCAAAGCACTTGGCTGTAAATCAAATCCAAATTTCTGCTAGGTGGGACTGGAAGCCAGAAATATCAATTCCTTGCTTCCATCCACGCAGCACATCACAGTCACCTCAGAGAAATGAAAGTTTCTATCTTAATACATTTAGTAAAGGCTAAATCTAGTCCATTACATCAGTGAGCACATTTAGGGGAAAATAGTACTGATTTGCCATACTAAGCAATGTGTTTATGCAAAATTCACAACTGCTAGCATTTCCCTTAGCTTACAGTACCCAGTTTCTACCAGTATTCTTTCCTCCAGATAAATATTGACAGTCTGTGGTCGATTGTTTGGATCACAGCAGTATATTTTAGCTGCAGGATTTAGGCTGGAGTCTGTTTTGGGGCTGTCTATGCCTAGAACTAATAACAGAGGTTTAGGCTCTGGGACTAAACACACTTCTGAGCCTACAAAACCTTTCAGATTTTGTCTGTCTCTGGGTGTGTTACATAAAATTGTGAGTTCATACCAAACCTTCCTTCACTGCCCACAAGCTAGAAAGAGTTTGAAAGTGTTGGGAGCACGACCTGACCTGCTGAGCGCGTGCAAGCCGAGAGAGCAGGTTTTGTTACAGGCTGAACAACCTGGAAACAGTCACGTCCCAGTATCAGAGCCCTGAGCTGCATGGCCTGAACAGGGGCAGCTTAAACAGCTCTTCCTTAGGGTCCTGAGCAGCTCAGAGTCTGGGAGAGAATTCATTATTCTTCACTACTTTTCTTTCTCTCCAATTAATTATGTTTTTCCAAAACAAAGGGATGTAATTCATCAGCACAAGGAATGGTGCCAAGAAAAGGACAGATTCCTTTTTAAACATTCTCTGCACATTTCTTCACTGGCCAGCTGACATTACCTGAGATGTGCCTTGTAGCTAAGGCCTGAGGGAGAAGAGCAGAGTCCTTAAAGGGGTGGAAACCTGGGAAGGTGGGACTGCTCTGCTGACCCCAATATAGAACACAGCAGGTGATTGAAGAGCATCAGTGGATAGACTGAAACTGGCTCAGTCCATGTTCACTGCTATCGGCATGTCAGTGGGCTTTACACTTTGGGGAAAAAAAAGCCCAGACCGCAATTTTAGCATAAGATGAAGGAAACTACATAGTTGTAATAACGTATAAAATTTAGGTAATGGGGTTAGCACAGGTGTGGCATTGCAGGCGAAAGGGCTTTGGGGTCCTAAAGTCACTACACCTCTGTGAGTGTCAGAGAGATGCCACAGGTTTCCTTGGATCTCTCGGCCTTGCCTGTTTCAGTATTTGCAGATTGTCATGCTAAATACCTGACACTTTTATCCTCGTACACAACTCTTCCACATCTATGACCACTCTCTGGTCAGGTATCTACAAAATAGCTTTAAAAACTCCTTGTTTGTCTCAGTCATCCTTTGACAATATTAACTAAAAAAAAGCCTAGAATGCAAACTCCAATGAATTTAAACCCTAGGTACAGCAAAAGGAATTGTTTTACAGCATGTGGCATTTATGCTTCTCTTTCAGTAGATATTAGAGTAGTTTATAGATTCACTATGGTGAGCACATTTTTGCTGATATCCTGATAAACATTTTTGACAGAGGATCTCAGCTACTCACAGCCCTCATATACTAAGGGTGAAGCAACTCAGGATGATCCCACAGAAGCTGAGTAGTATTTTAATGACAAATCTGTTATAATTGTCTGGATTCCTTCCTTGTGCAAATTCAATGAACTCAGGGACATGTTGCTATATGATAAACAAGTTTCTACTAGGATGTTGTAAAATTCCTCCAGTAATTTTTTGCTGGAGAATCTGAATAGTCACAAAATGTTGTGATATTGTGATGAAGAGATAAACACCACTAAAATATACATAATTGTGAGTATTGCCTCTTAAAAACTAAACTTTTATGACAAGATATATTCAGTAAATCAGTAAATATTCATTCTTACCACAAGACTGCTGTCCAGAGAAAGTCTTTTCCCAAATTCCCTTTTCTGTAGCTGTCTTTTTTTCTCCATAGCTGCGGTTATTTGTTTTCCTTTTGATCGACTAGAAATGTCAGGCTGCTTTCAGCATCACTGAAAAAAAAAATAGAATATTTAAATACTTATTTCAATATCCTATTTAACTGTTACTGTCTTTCATCATTGACTTTGTAATAACCGAACAGCTAATAACTTTGTGTTTCTAGTAGGCTGTGTTCCAGGAACAAATCTTCTGTGCCAAAAAAATCTAAACTCTCCAAACAGAAACATTACCAATATTTTTGGGTCGCTTCTCAAAGGAAGAAAAAAAAAAATCTGCTACAACTGTCTTTAGCAATGCACCCATGTTTCCATAGTCTTTTGAACTGGGCTGGGAACTGAGTTTGCAGAGCCAATGAATCACCTGAGGCTGGGCAGGGGGAGGGAAACAGTTTGTTTCAGATTAATTGCACTCCTCAGCGAGCTCTGCTTGTTGGCACATCTGTGCTGCTACTGTGATGTACAAATTTTGGACCTAATCCTGAAGAGTTCTAAAAGCTTTCAACTCCCATTATCCTTAACGAGAGACAAATGCCCTCAGCACTTTCCTTAAGTTTTTAAGGTCAAAGATTCTGCTGTAAAAATCAGACAGTCCCACTGACTGTACAGCCAGGGAATTCAGCCCATAAAGCTACCACAGAGGGAATTAATGTTTCCAGTTTTGTAGGGTTTGGTAATTCCTGGCCAGTGGTTTCTACTAAACCCAAGCCACAGCTTACGAGTAACAACTACCAGTTCTACTCCGTAATGTTCTTGTTGCTATGTGTATCTGAAAGTTTCAGCTTGTAATTTAAGATATTCATTGCTTGTGATACAGGAATATGGGCAAAGTTAATGAATTTATTTGGGATTTACAGAAAGCAGTAGAACGATAACAGAAATCAGAAACCAGCCTAAATTAAGGCAGGCGGATATACTCATAGAGAACCATGCAGAGAAGTTTTCTCTCGCATCTCATAGTGACGGTATTTACTGTATCACAGTCCCATTGGCCGAAAAACAAGACTTGGCAAAAGAAGAAGATCTGTGTGTTTCTGATCCTGTTTGCTTGTTGTGGACAACACCTTAGATCACATGCAGCCAGGTGATGCACAAATACCTCTGCTGTAGGGTAGCACAGCTGGCGTTCCCAAAAGCAGCCTAGCACATGCCCTGCAGACACATTTGTGCCTGTGGATAGCCTTGACTTCTCACGCACCTGCGAACGAGCCCATCTGTCGCTGTGGGGATATCGAGCGGATAAAACCTTCGCAGCCCTTCCCTCAAGCTGACCCCAAATGCTCTGCCACGAGGGCACACAGGAGCCTGAACGTGGGCCAAGCACAGGCTGCCTGCAAGGAGAGCAGGATGCCCCGGGCCCAGCTGCTGAAGCCAGAGGGATCCAGAGGGCTCCCCGAGGCAGGCACACTGGGGTACGATGTGGACATCACACTGGGACTGCTCTTTGAAAGCACTTCCCGTGGGGAAGCCGTGAGTGCCCCAGCTACCAAACCATAGAGTGGTGAATCCAGCCTTCTGTTGAACAGCACCTGGTGGTTCCTATGCTTCTTTTGTACTTCTGGTTCATACTCATGCAAGACCAGAATTCAGGCCATTTTCTCCCAAACAGATAAGAGTCAACCTCTATATATTCATCTAAGGAATACACGCAATGAGAACATGTGCAATGGTATGAGAAATCTGCTACTGCACCATGCTCATTGCTGCCTTGTAGGGTTCTCTTCAGGTTTACCTGTAAGCCTTTGATTGCTTTTTCTGTAGCTTCAACCCTAAAACTGCACATACTATTTAATTCAGCTAATAATGAATCTCAATGGTGTAATATCACATAATTCTTATTGTTTCCTGATTAGCAAGTGAAAAAAACACCACAATAGATTTAAACAAACACAGCAACAATGTATTACACTGTTTGTGTGATTTTGCCAGAAATTAGTTAACGAACTTATGTAATCATTATATCATTCTCCTGAGCATGCATCATGCCTGGAGAGCATGACTTCCACCAAGGGAGCCTTTGTTGAGCACAGAACCACTCAGGAATGAGCTAGTGAGAGCTACAGCTGGAGCCAGTAATCCCCATGGAAGCTCAAGTACTTAATATGAGTTAAGTGCCTGAAGTTTCTGTCTGCAGGTATTTGGTGGAGCCACCCCGAATTTTGTTTAGGAGTAAAAGCAGGAAGGATTATTATTAATTATTCCCCTATTTTATATGTTGCCCTGGGCACTTGAAGTGGATTTACTGTAGCCATACCTAGCACAGCACAAGGACCTACTGATGTACTGGTGCAGCAATTCCAGACCTGCTGGCTCCACTCCTTGCCCCACACACACCATGGGAGCTCCCATCTCCGCACGTTACCTTTAGCAGGCTGTCACACATCTCCCTGAAGAGTTAACCACCTCAGGCTAAACACACAAAGTTTTGAATCACAGGTAATTATCAGACAAGACAATACAATACATCACCTGTACCAACATATGTTGATGCCTCAAAGTACCCATCTCAGAGGCCTTTAAAGAAAAATGATCATTGGAGTGAAGCACTTAAGAAAAACAGAACAAGTTTCCATCCTGGAAAGGTCATTTTTGTGCATCATACTGCTTGTCACAAAGGAAAAATGACCCTCCCAAGTAAATCTCTCTTCCTCTGAGACCAAACAACAGACTAACAAAAACTCAAAATGGAGCTAACACGTCCACTGGGAAGTTCAGCGGAGGAGAACAGCTGTCCAGATGGAAGAGTCTTGGAACACAAAAGTGCTGAGAACCGGTTTGCCCAGTCATCAGAAATACTATTTTTATGTTACCAAGAGAACAGACTGTAGAAATTCACCTGCCTTCCCTGACCAATTTTCTTGCCAATATGTTTACAGCAAAGACCCCAGCGATCAGCACACAGACCCTGATGATCCCATTTAACTCAGTGGAACTGTGCACTATTGCAAAGTCACGTTTGATTTATGGTGCCTTCACCCATGCTGCACTCACACGTGTATATTTTGAAATCTTTGAGGGCTCATCTTCTAGTTCTTTGTGCTGCAGGAAATGTTTCTGCTGTAGGACTCTTCCCTAAGGGACTATAGAGTTCATCTATGTTGAGCATATGGGGGGCAGTCACCCTGTTTAGGGCACTCAGGCAGGAAGGCTGTATCCCCAAGAAGTGGATGGGGATCAGTCTAAGAGAAGGCAGGTCCCAGATGTTTGCCCAGTGTATTCTCAGGTTTGCATTGAGCTCAGGGCAGAAGGTTTTCTATGGACATAGAAAAAACTCCCAGAGGAAGACCCAAGTCTTCAATAGGGTATTACCCTCACTGATCAGGAAGCCAGCAAGCCAGAGGCATCAGCTTGATCATATATCCTAAAGTGCAGTATTTTTAGTACGCAGTACAAGAATGTTCATTATTTCAGGAGATGGCTTGAAAAGTATGCCCTGGAGAAATGGTGTGATTAACATAGAAAAGCACTCTCTAAAATCTATGCAAGAAATTTCTTGGATTATAATACCCTCTTCATTTCTAGTAGTAACAAAGGATGATTGATGTATATTGCTTTAGCTGATGAAAATGTACAACATCATATTCCTTGGATAGGCATCCAAGATATTTTCAGGCAGTTTGAAACTGCAGTCACATTTCAACAGAGTTATGCCAACATATGCCAGCTGGGTGCTAGCACACTGTATATCTGTTTGGTAACTGCAAATGGACTGCATTTATTTTTCTCTTACAAACATGTATAAATCTAACAGTAATGACATATGACAAAAAATGACAGCTCTGCAAACCAGCATCCCTTTGTTTAAATTCAGAGGTGATACAAGGCAGCCTCCCTGCTCTTGGCTTTGCACAACTTAGTGCTGCCAGAAGGCGAAACACCCGCAGGGCAGCAAGGTATTCCCTCTCAGCAGCCAGCTTGTCTTTCCCAGGTGTTAACAAGAGGAGAGCATTTGTGATTTGAGTAAATCTAACTGTTGGGTAACAGAATGAGGCCAGAGTTATACAGTGATCACCTTTAAATGCTTTTTCTACTCTGTTAGCCCTGTTTGCTTGACAGCCAGACTTTAAGACTGAGAGAAAACAACCAGAACTGGTATTATCCCTCAGCAAAGAGAGGAGGAGGGAAGCAATATCACTGGCATAGGTCAGGAAGCAGCAATGAGAAAGTAAAGATTGTCATCAGTGCAAATGTTAGTTAGAATGAACAGGTGACCTAAAGGTGAAAGATTTTATATCTCATTACCAATCTGTGGAGTGATTCAGTTTCCTAGGATCCTAATTGAATTGAGTCTGTCATTTTGCAGCTGGGTTTCTTTTGCCAGCTCTGGTGTTAACACCAATGTGCATACACTGGCTTTTGTTGTGGTCTTTGCAGGGAAAGTATAGCAAGCACAGTTTATCAGTGCCTTCCAGAACTGGAAGAAAAAAAGATTCCAGAATTAAAGGGTTGATGTTTGTTTAACAGATCAAGGTCCAGCTCTACAAAATCACTACATTTATCTTGCCAGGCATAGGCCAGTCATACTAAGTTTATACTAACGAATTTGATTATTTCCCTTGGTTTTTTGGGGGGTTGGGTTTTTTCTTCTCCTAATGGCAGAGTATTCAAACCATTCTGCCTAGTCATTAAAAAGCAATCGTGAACATGGCTTCATTTCCACACCCTTATCTCTCCCCATCATGGTATTTAGCTTGGTCATAACTTTAAGTGACAAAGCAGAAAAATAATTCCTAAATTCTCCCTTGAGTTGGTGTTTCAAAATTCAACACTTGGGTAATAGAAAACTGCAACAACATCAGCACTTCTGGAGCCTGACACTAAGCTAAATGCTCTTTGTTTTGTCCCAGTGTATTTCACAGCAGCACCGTGGGCAGGCCCTGCCTAATGCCAAATACTCCCAGGTATTTGCTGAGGCTGGTCAGCAGTTCATTAGCACTAATGTACATGTAATGCACTCACACCCACTGGATTAGGTTGCTATTTAGATTAGCAAGATGCATTTTTGCAGACAGGGAAAGAGAATGTGCCATGTGCTAGCATTAATGAGTTAATTAAATTAGAAAAATTCCAATGCAGGAAGCTAAAATACTTAGATGAGTAGAATATTATGGGAATTACCATACAACAAATACAACACTGCTGTACCATTCTTCCTATATACCTAGACATTGACTGGCTTTGGAAAGTTGTGTTAAAAAATATGTCAAGTCGTACTGAAATATCTGGGCAGAATAATATTATTTTCTAGTTCTCTGTTTTTGTTTTCCTGTGGAATAATTAATTTTCATACACCACAAATTTCTTACAATCTCCAAAGCTGTTACAAAGTTTATTGGAATTGTAAAGACAGTACCCAGAGTCAACTGTGCGCCCTGCAAGTTATTTCGTGACCCAAAATGCTCCCTAATCCAGTGGTCCTATAGTTCTGACTGAAAACTTTCCAGCAGTCATATTATCATAGAATGGCTTGGGTTGAAATGGACCTCAAAGATCACCTTGTTCCAACCCCCCACACCATGTGTAGGAACGCCACCCAACTACACCAAGTTGCTTCAAGCCCCATCCAACCTGGCCTCAAACCCTGACAGGGATAGGGCACCCACAATTTATCTGGACAACTCGTGCCTCACCACCCTCTGAGTAAAGAATTTCTAACACCTAACCCAAATCTCTGTTCTTTTAGTTTAAAGTCATTCCCCCTTGTCCTNGAAATATTTGGAACTGGCACAGGTTGCCCAGAGAAGCTGTGGATGCCACGTACCTGCCAATGTTCTAAGCCAGGTTGGATAGTGCTCTGAACCAGGTGCACTAAACCTGGTTTAGTGGAAGATGTCCCGGTCCATGGCAGGGGGTGTTGGAACAAGATGAGCTTTCAGGTCCCTTCCAACCCAAACCATTCCACGATTCTCCGGTTTTTTGTGATTTTAATGAAGTACAATGACATTGACACATGGCAGCCTACAAAGGGTTGACTCATTTGAGAGCCAAATGCCGCAGATCTCTCCTGCCCTTACCCCATCCCTCAGAAGGGAATCAGTAGAGCACATAGGATGGTTTCATACACTTTTTAACTGGTGATCACTTCCTAGCGCAGAAGAGACTCTTAGTAGAATGTTCTAGAAACACAACGTTTGGAAGAAAGTATTCCAGCTCTAAATTCCACCCTGTTTCAGCCACAGTTTTCAAAACATATTTATGCTTTCTTCGTGCAAGGTAATCTTCCCTTTATTCAGCAAACTAAGCAACCCGTAAAGCTTTCTATGGCACTGCTCCTAGGATTTAAACTAGTTAAGATTAAGGGCTTAAATCCAGCAAACCTATCAGTGTGCTCAAAATAATACCAGGAATTTCAATACATCAGAAAATAAAGAATATGGCATTAAAGATGTTATTACTACGACAGCTGTCAAGATGAATTGCATGAGAAGCATTTAAAAGATTTATATCTCAGTATCTCACCAGGTTAATTAAATGGATGCATGCATTCATTTAAGAGGATAAGGTGGGTTGCAGTGACATAAAATGAGAGGGCACAAGATTATATTCTTTCAGCATTAACAAGAACGGGTTGAACCAGGGTGGAATTTAGAGCTGGAATACTTTCTTCCAAACGTTGTNNNGAACGGGTTGAACCAATATCATTTCCGTATTCTGTAATAAGCATGATTCATCCATTGCCATTTTCAGCTCCCATTTTCTTTCTAGCAGGAAAAAAAAGGACTATGAACATTTATAGACTAACATAATCAAAGCTTTAACCTTTTCAGTGTTTTCTATTTGGATTGGCTGTTCATTTTTATCATAGGATTTCAGGGCCATGCCTCAGGGAGGAGAGGAATCGCCAGTAAATTACACCAAAGAATGTTGAAAGGTCAAAGGATTACCCTCCCCTGTTTGCTTTTATGGGACATATGAAGCATTCATATCATGCAATAAAATTATAGAGACAAAAATGATGAAAGATAAGCAGACAATGCACGAATCTGTAGTCAGGACAGCATGGGAAGAAAAAGGATATATTATAGCCTTATCATAAATAAAAAACAGATTATGACAATGGTGTTTCTGTATCCTTAGCTTCTGCACTGAAATCAAATCCTTCAGAACACTGTAAGATCTGTAACCAAGAAAGATATCCAAGCATGACTGAGGCTATTCAGGCTGAAGGAAACATTAGATCCAAAGCTCCCATTTCTTGGCTCACTTTCTAACCACCTATTATTATATATTACCTATTACCAAATACTATTATAAATTATGTGAAACAGGTTATTATGTGGTAAACATGGACTCCCTTAGTCACTGAGCCTCTTTCAGCAATGCAAGGCTGTGTTAACCTGCAAAAGGCATGTTCTGAACACAGTAGCAGCTGCCTCTGGGGGTTTCAACATACATTTGTCTCCCTTGGGAACCACAGCTGAGCTTTGTCAGAAATAGTCAGTTCCAGCCACCTGCAGAAGCTGAACTCCAGCACCTGAGGAAATTTCACTATTACTGTTCACAGACCTACAGGGTTATGTGGCAATTTTGAGGTTCAAAAGGAAACACCCCATTTATATCCCAATAAAGACTCCTCTGACATCAACTAGATGCAACCTCTAAACAAGTACATCATTAATAGGGCTAGTTATTTCTCATTGTAAAGTGGCTGGCTGGCAGCAGAGACCCAACAAAAATCTCATCAAACATCAAATTACAAATCTTCTTCAGAAGCAGTGACATCCAGTTCATCTACTGTGTTCCAATATTCAGAAAAATAAATGCAATTAAATCCAGAACCTGAATCAGTTTGATAGACAACTACCCGGAGGAAAGAATTTAAAACACATAGTGAAGTTATCTATGTTTTGCTCAGTTTGATTTGTGTTTTCT
>VYZR01126486.1:3318-16577 GCA_013400675.1 Oxylabes madagascariensis
GGTTCCTTCAGGACTGTTCGGCTACAGAGAGAATAGAAAGGGTAGGAAGCATTTTCACACCAGCTCTTCTGATTTTACCCTGTGTCTAATGAGCCTGTAGTTTCATAGCCACAGGAATCACTCAAGGATAAGACTGGGTAAGACTAGCAGGGTTCAAAGTAGGATTAGGCATTTTAAGGGGAATGAGAAATGACAGAACTGCAAGATTTTAATAGGGCAAAATGTGCGAAATGAAAAGATACTGGAATGGTTTCAAAGTAAAAGATGAGAGATTTAGATTATGTATTAGGAGTAAATTCTTTACTATAAGGGTGGTGAGGCACCGAACCATTCTATGAGTGTATGAAAGTGTGAGATCAGAGGTGTACAGAAAAAAAAAAGAGATGGCCAAAATTCCATAAGCACCATAGATGCTGATACACTTTGGGCACCAGTAGCAGCCTCTTGTGCTGCAGGATCTGTTCTCTGGGTAGACTGTTCTGGCATTACCCTCCAGCTGAGATCTTCAGAATAGCCAAAAGAGTGAGGAGGATCTTTACCTGTGGCTATTGATTCATGCAGATTTCAGTAGTCTCCAAGATGTGGAGGTCCTGACCTGTCATTGCCACCTTGAAGGCGTTCACAACATATCCCTAACCCCAAAAATGGCATTTAAGGGGAAACCCCAGAGAGGTTCTGTACTACCTGCATTGATCTCCATGACTGCAGCAGACCACACATCTTCTTTGGGAGATGGGGCTGAATTCCCAGCCCTGCCATAACTCTCATCTTGCCCATGGGCATCACATTTGCCACCAGGGCCTCCTGACGTTTTCCATGCTACAAATAATAACACAGCTCCATGCCTGCAGATGCAGGCTGTCGTACTAGACCAAGTGACGTGTGAATTCCCAGTGCACCTGCAAACATGTGTAATTACCCGTGAGAAATTTTTCCTGAGGGCATTCAGGGAAGGAAAGCATGATACCGCCTGAAGTTCCCCTGCTTTTGGCAAATTCCCACATATTTCAAAGGGAGTAAAAAGAAATCAAAAGGAGAGAGTAATATTTGTTTAACGAATCTGCAGAAGTACATTTCTTCCTGGGAAACTTATTAAAAGTCCCTTCCTCGTGGATATGTGGCTGGTGAGTAGGTGCTTTGTCAAGTCTGAAAGGGAAAAAACCCCCAGATCGGAAGTCTAATCACATTAAAACCATATGTGCAGCATATGTCAGCAGTTACAGAGAGCTTTAGAAAAAAACAAGTACAAAACCTCGGCTTCTGACTTCAAAGCGGTTTTAAAAGAGCCAAAATGTTGATTACTAAATTTCTGCCCATTAGGGAAAAGTCATGAGGATTTGTGTGTGTGAGTATGTACATGTGCATGTGTGTCTGTGTGTCTGTGTGTAGCTGTCATTGTGAATGGTTTTGCTACAGAAAACTAACTAGAGGTTCCTGCCATAACAAAAAATCCTACCAGTGCTGGCTTCCTCCCTGGGACCCTACAGACCTCAGCACACACTGAGTTAATTTTTTCACAAGCCAGGGCTCTGTTTTAAAGCCCAGTCCTGCCTCTGAAAAATGGCTTTATTCAACAACAGCACCATGGGGTCTGCGTTTCCTGACCCCCCTGGTTTCAATATGACATACACATTGTTTGCTCTCACGAGGGTAAATGGTCTTTCCATCAGATGTTGAGACCAAAGACCCATTGTTGGGTTGGAGGAGTTTACACAGGCACTTTCCCTTTTCATCTACAATCATCTCTCAAAACACTTCAGCATGTAGGTTGGTGGTGACACCCCCTTCACGGCCATGATCATCTTCTTTACGGCTATGGAGTACTTTTAACNGTATTTCCGGCCTCTCAAATGCATTATTACAATTATCCTTAAGTAGCTTACTAAGCAGGATATGTGTGCATGTGTGTCTGTGTGTCTGTGTGTAGCTGTCATTGTGAATGGTTTTGCTACAGAAAACTAACTAGAGGTTCCTGCCATAACAAAAAATCCTACCAGTGCTGGCTTCCTCCCTGGGACCCTACAGACCTCAGCACACACTGAGTTAATTTTTTCACAAGCCAGGGCTCTGTTTTAAAGCCCAGTCCTGCCTCTGAAAAATGGCTTTATTCAACAACAGCACCATGGGGTCTGCGTTTCCTGACCCCCCTGGTTTCAATATGACATACACATTGTTTGCTCTCACGAGGGTAAATGGTCTTTCCATCAGATGTTGAGACCAAAGACCCATTGTTGGGTTGGAGGAGTTTACACAGGCACTTTCCCTTTTCATCTACAATCATCTCTCAAAACACTTCAGCATGTAGGTTGGTGGTGACACCCCCTTCACGGCCATGATCATCTTCTTTACGGCTATGGAGTACTTTTAACCAGGGAAGGCATGAGTTCCCAGCACAAACTGAAGTTGTTGCACTGGGTCCTGTAGAAACAAGGGTGAAATCCCTAAGCCACACACTTGGAGACCTAAAGGTAGAGTTGGGTTAAACACTCCCCAGCTCGTGGCTTAGCTGTCAGCACATGCCAGCTGTGTCTGCAGTGCAAGCAGTCCTTGGCAATAAGGGTAAGGGGTAAGTCCTTCATGGAAGCCTGTGGATTGCTAAAGCAGACTTGCCGCTTCTGAGGCTCCAAGCAGGAGAAGGTGCATGGGGAGATCCCAGCTCCCCCATCAGCTACAAGTTTTCCCAGGGAGAAGAAAAACCCCCTTCCCAACAGGTTATAGAGATATGAGAGACATGGGAAGGTGGCAGCACAGAGGTGTTAACAGCCCAGCAGGATGTGGCTCATTGGGGAAACTGGTTCTACCAGGATGGTGCAACCCCCTTAGTTCACACATAACCCTTTTTCCTCCCACCTCTTCCCACCATGAGGCTCCACTGGGCCCGCTGCATATGTCTGTGAACTGGAAAATAGCAATTAGAAACTTGAAAAAGAGCTGGTGGAGAAATCAATGCAGGTACATAGGAAGTAGGCTGCCTGTGTATGTGTGGGTATGTGGGGATTCTACTCCACAGAGCTGTGGCAAAGGACACATTTGGAAGGTCACACCGGAGCAGACAGGATGGACAGGCAACAGAGACTTGACTCCCAAGCAGTCCCACTGAGATACTTGGCTGACCCCATATCCTGACCCTGCTGCTGCTCTTCTGGGTAGAAGATGGAAACAATTCAAGATGGGGTTCCTTAGTCCTCTCTACTGGCAAAGGCATGCAAAGAAAGGTCATCTTCCCTCTCAGGGGACAGGGGCTGGGAAAAGAGGTTCTGTCCTTTCTCCTGTGGCAGTTCTCCAGCAAGCCCCATGCACCATTCTCTCCTCATTCCATGGCTGTCAAATATGAATCTCCCTGATGTCCCAGATAACTTTCCTCAATACACACCTTTTAAATCCCTACACAGCACAAACCACAGAAGAACCTCATTTGATCCTCGCTTCACCTAGCCCTCAGCTTTGCTCCTCTCTGACATTGACCTCCAGCACACAGACCTAAAATATCATAAACTTCTTCAGCCCAAAATAGGGACTTAGTGATTTAGGATTTTCTCTGCTGCTGTTTTCAAGGCTCTTGGGAAAGCCTTCAAGTTGAGAAGCTAGACAGAAATGTCCCTGACATGTACTACCTCACCAAAAATATTTGTAAATTCAAGCTGATGGGAGAATCGAAATGCCAAGTCATTTAGTAAACTACATGATATTTTGTTTAAAGATCCAGCTTCTTGATCATCTGCAAACATTTACCTTACACTTGGAAAATGAAGGATATATCAACCATGGAAAGCCACTGAAACAAAGTTTAAAGAAAACTTTAGAGGTCCCCTATGAAAAGAAAGACATTGAGGTGTTGAAGTGTGTCCAGAGAAGGGCAACAGACCTGAGGAAGGGTTGGGAGCACAAGTCTGATGAGGAAAAGCTGAGGGAGCTGGGGTGTTTAGCCTGGAGAAAAGGAAGCTCAGGGGGACCTTATTGCTCTCTACAACTGCCTGAAAGGAGGGTATAGCCAGGTGAGGGTCAGCCATTTTTCCAAGTTACAAGTGATAGGACAAGAGGAAATGGCCTTAAATTGTACCAAGGGAGGTTTAGATTGGCTGCTAGGGAAAAAATCTTCCCCAAAAAGTTTGCCAGGCACCAGAGGTGTTGATGGAATCACCATGTCTGTAGGTGTGGCACTTGGCGACATGGTTTAGTGGTGGACTTGGTAGTGCTGGGTTAGTGGTTGGACCTGAGGATCTTAGAGGGCTTTTCCAACCTGATCAATGACATGATTCTATGGTTCAAGATCTTGGTAAAGTTTAAAAAAATAGTATCTTCTTTTCACATTCCTGTTTTTGTGAGGAAAAGCTGTTTTGTGGTAAGCTGATCCATGAGCCCAATGCACTTGGGAGCTGAACACACTTCACATTTGGACATGGTCTGCAAGATTGCAGAAGGAAATTCAAACCAGCCCAGGGAAAATGAGTTAAGAACAGTAGTTGTGACTCACATGAATTCTAGAAAATTATTTTGCTTGTTTGGCCTGGAGAAGTGAGGGCAGATAACACCATGCAGTCACTTCATGTACGGGACTGTAAGCAGAGGGAGAAGTGCTGTGCAGGTTTAGCCGCGGTGGATCGAGCAAGGAAGGGGAGATTAAATTTAGCTGGCTATTAGGAACAATTTCCTGAGAGTGAAGACAATTAGGCAATGGAACTGTTTTGCCTAGTGAGGTAATTACTGCACAAACACTGGATGGACGCAAGCCAAGATTAGATAAGTATAGTGGAAAATGTAGTACAAGGTCTCTCCTGATGAGGCCAGAGGGGCTGGCTTTGCTGGCCGTGCGCCCGGCCAAGCAGTTGCAGCAAACTTTCCCTGAAGTGTTCTTGAGACAGCGGGGGCTTTACTGGGGCAGGGACTGCAGGACCAGAGCCGGCTCTTTCGTCAGGGCAGAGAGCAATGGACAGCAATGCATCAACCCCACCTGCCATAAAAGCCCACAAAATGTCTGAGGAAGTTAGGAAATGAAAGTTGAAGCAAAAAAAAAAAAAATCTAAATAGTAACTTTTGTGAGGGAGTATGAGCCTTTGTTAGGCTTTGTAAAGCCTCTTTTTGTTTCATACGGGGCTTGGATGTTTCTGCACTTGTTGGTTTATGTTGTTTTTTTCTCTTTTCACTGACACATGTGGAGTGTTTGCTGAGTCTGGAGCCGGGACAGCTTCCAGAGAAAGGAGGCAGATTTTTGGAAGAGTTACAGGGGTGAGAGCAGAACACTTAAAATTCTAGACATCTTTAGTATCTCTCAGGAGGAGGAAACAGCTGAGTCCTCTCCAAAATACATTTTCCTCAGCTATGACAACATAGGGTAACTCCTTCCCCGGTAATTAGGGTGAGGAAATGGAAGAAAGACCCTGTCCTGCTGACAGACAAGGCTTCATCTCAGCAGAAGATGGTACCCCACATGTGGCACTGTACCATGGCTGCAGTCTGGAAGCAAAAGGCAGTGTGGGGAAAGGAGCAAGCAAGTCATTTTGGGCTGAAAGTAGAGCACAGAGTGATGCTCTTGGGGTACCCATGGAATCCATCTGGGTACCACACTAGGTAACCTAACCCTGGGGCTAAGCTCATTCTCACATGTCCCTGAGAAGTCCCAGGAGGGCAATAGGCACTCCTCCTCTTCAACAGCTATTCTCTTACAGGAGCATTTCTGGACCATACCCTGATACAATCCTGTTAGAGGCTATCCCAGCTTAAAAACTGGCTCTGTAAGACAGAGGAGAGCATGAATGAATAGGACACCCGTCCATTCACCCCAAATGATGAAAGCAGAGCAATGCTCAGTGTCAGCCCTGGGGTTTATCTGCCAGGTATTTACTTAATGCAGTAAGTTGTCAGGTATTTCACACTGGAAATTAATCAAAATGCTGTGTTGTCCAGAGATGCTTAATAACAGCATATTTACCCACTATATTGGTAATAAGCCCCTTGATTTATTTACCTGCCTCATTAAATAGGTGACCCTTTTAAGGGAGGGGACAGAGGCAACGATTGCCCACCACCATCACCACTACAACTCTCCAGTTTAGGGAAATTCCTTCTGGGTGGAAAAAGCCAGAGCTGAACAAACAGGATAAAGGATGCTGAGTGGGCCAGGAGTCAGGGAACCCTGCATCATTGTGCCTTCATCTCCTGTACAGTACCATCCCAAGATTTGCACATGGGTATTATTCAACCTGTGGGCTGGAGCTGCAACTGGGCTAATCTAACTTCAGGTTACATCCTTAGAATCATTTAGGAAGGAAAAGGCCTCCAAGACAATCAAGTTCAACCATTAACCAGCACTGCCAAGCCCACCACTAAACCATGTCTCTAAGTGCCACATCTACATGCATTTGAACACCTGCAGGGATGGTGACTCCCCCACTTCTCTGGGTAGCCTGCTCCAAAGCCTGGCAACATCTTGGGGAGGAAATTTTTCCTAATATCCAATGTAAACTGTCCTGGTACAACTTGAAGCCACTTCTTCTGGTCCTGTCACCTGTTACTTGGGAGAAGAGATCAACACCCATGTGGCTACAACCTTCCTTCAGGGAGGGGAAGCTTACAGAAATCTCCCCTTCCCCCCAGCAGTGCTGGTTATAGCAGTAACAGGATGTCGACCATGTCTAATTCCAGAGGATACTCTTTCCCACAGTCCTTACATTCCATTACCTTCTACCTTCAAGCTCAGACAATGATGAAGAATTCCTGTCATCACCTATGGTGTAATCACACCAAAGTGCCTGGGATGTCACATTGCTCCTCTGAGTTGGATGGAGCATTATTTAGAGCAGTTAGCACCAAGCATCTAATGCACACTGTGTTGCCCTCAGAATGCAATCCAGCTTCATCTCTGCTGTCTCTTATGCTCCTAACTAAGACCTGTTCAGACATTTCAGGGATACTTTTGCTGTGATTGCAAATTCCTTTCCTTTTGACCTTCTTCACGTAAAGCAGATGTTTCCCACTCCAGTGCATTAGTCCCAGATGTTTCAGGGGCTGGATTCATTCATTTTGTCTGTGCTGGCTTTCTGTTGATGTGCATCTCTTGAAGCCAATGATGTTTAAAATCTTTATTCCTCTTTAAAGTGTTCAAACAAGTAAGGTTTATGTGACTCCTGTGAGGTTAAACCAGCTTGAACACCCCAGTGTAAAGTACCAGGATAATTGGAGCTCAGCTCACAACCTCTCAAAACCCACACTGAACCTCATTTGCATACCCTGGTACCTCCTTCCTGTGACTCTGCCATTCCCCTCCTGGGGTACCCAGGAGAGGGCTGCATGAAAGGTGAAAGGTCCAAGGGACCTCTCCAGTCACCTCCTTTCCACACATCCTTCATATCTCCTGTGCCCCATCTCACCACACAACCCATCATTCGATAAGGAAGAAAGGGACCTGCAGGACCTGAGAATGTTCTTTAATCATTACCTCACTAACTTGTGTTTTATTTCACTCATATGACACCCATAATTTAAGTCTAGACCTCATAAACTCCTCTGGAACACAGCAATGCCACGGCCAGGCACAGTGAAGGCAAAAATGGGAAGCAAAGTTCATGCATGCTTGAAACCGTTGCAAAATGTTCTGAAATTGCTTACATAAGAAAGTAAGAAGTGCCTGCTCATTGCGGTCATCGTTCGTCACCACTGTCTCAGCTCTTGCCAACTTACAGCCCAGGGAGGCCAGATCAGGAGGGTTCAGCCACTTTGTGATGTGACCTTTACCTAAACAAATACAGGCTGGGATGAATAATTAACAGGAAGCTGTAATATTGAACTGTTCTATGAGGGAAGGGGCAGAGAGAATAATGAGAGAATATCAGCCTTGTGAAAAAGCAGCATTTTTTCTGACCTTCACTCTAAACCTGGACTCGACCCGTTCTGCTCTTCTCTGATCACAGCAGAAGCTCTCCTGCATGGATATAATTTGAGGAAAGACAGAAGGGGTGTTTTTTTGGGAAGAGCTTTGCAGGACATCCAGTGTGGTCAGCATATAGCCAGGTTTTCCCTGTACAAAGAGGCACAAAAAGGAGGTGTAAAGATTCTCAAAACTGAATTTGGCACCCAAGTTCACATTTACCAGCTGCTGCTGGGGCTGAATGCCCTCTTCATTCCTCTAGAGAGCTTGTTCCCTGAGCTGAAGTTCCTGTTAAGGTACAGCCAGGAGGTGCCTGCTGAAGTCAGCTCTGAAAGGCTATTGGCATGAGATAAATGTTCTCTGCTTGAGCCAAAATCACCAAGCTGAATGTTTTGCTATTGTGTGCATTGTGTCTTTGCTCATTTAACTCAGAGCCATGGTTGTCTCCCCAGCAGAAGGAGAGGTGTCTATTTACCAGTTCAGAACAGCCTGGGCACCCCTGGTGAGGTGCTTGCTGTGGTTTGGAGAGCACCAAAACTTCCACAAGTCTTTATAACAGGAGACTGCTGTAGTTGAAGGAGGCACCTACCCACCCAGCAGAGCAGTTTGGCTTTAAACAGCGCTCAGATGGATGAGACTTTGAGCAACCTGGTCTGTTGGAATGTGCCCCTGGCAAATCAGGGGTTTCAGAACTAAATGATCTTGAGGGTCCCTTCCAACTCTGGCTATTCTATGATTCTGTGATTCTATGGTTCTATGACACAAGAGCTCACACACTGACCTACTGTCACCCAATGCAAAGGTGAGCATGTTTCCCATCTTTGGCTTCACGNACAGGGCCCATAGATTTATGGACATTCAAGCAGCTCAGCCATTCTCTGACTGCCTCCTCCTGGATAACAGGGGGACCATTCTGCTCCCTGACACCATCTACCAACCCAGGAGGACAGTTGTCCTGAGGACAATGTGTCTTTCTGTTGAAACTTGATGCAAAGAAGTTGTTAAGTACCTCTACCTTTTCCTTGCATTACTAAATTCCCTCACGGATCTAATAGAGAATGGAGGTTGTCCTTGCCCTTCCTTTTGCCAATAATGTATTTATAAAAATATTTTTTATTGTCTTTTACAGAAGTGGCCAGATTGAATTCTAACTGGGCTTTTGCCTATCTAATTTTTTTCCTACATGCCCTAGCAACTCCCTTAAACATTTCCTGAGATAGTTGACCCTCCTTCCAAAGGTGATACGCCCTCTTTTTTTTCCTTAGTTCTTTCAAAAGCTCCTTGCCCATCCAGGCCGGTGGTTTTCCTCGACAGCTCATCTTTCGGCACATAGGGACAGTCTGTTCCCGCACCTTCAAGATCTCTGTTTTGAAGCATGCTCACTTGTCCTGGAGTCCTTTGCTTTTACAGGCTGCTTCCCAAAGTATTCTCCCAATAAGTCTCTTGAACAGGCTAAAGTCTTCCCTCTAGAAGTCCAGCGTGGAAGTTTTATTGATGCCCCACCTTGTTTCACCAAATACCGAAGACTCCATGATTTCATGACTTGACAATGAAAAGTAAAAAGCAATCAAAATACAGGAGGCAAGTGATAACTGCATACTTTATTTGTAATGTTTTACCAAAGAGGCATATTTAACCTATTTATCTCCTTATTTCAGACAGACACTATGGGCTACATAGTCCCTACACCTGCTCTATCATTTGGTGACGTATGTTTTCAGCTTGGGTACTTGACTGTTTCACCACCCAAACAAGGCAGCTTTCCTTTTGGAATGGAAGGGACATGCCATGCCTCCTCTCAGACTTAAGAACCTTAGATTTGCAAATATTTTCTATAAAGAGAAGCAAGACCCTGGTGTAAGAATTTTCCAGTGTTTGTCTTAACACTTCTACATATGTGGAGCTGTACAAGTTAGTGAAGGTTTTGATCTTGTTTTACTCAGAGTCTGGGTGATGCAGTCAGAAGAAATTAAATCACAATTGCTTGTGCTCTCTCTCTTTTCCTCCCTCCCTGCCTTCATCCATCTACTTCTGTATCTATCTATCATTTGCACTGTTCTTGCAGTAACGGAATCCTTTCCCATAAATTCAGTGGCAATGGAGATGTTCCCAGTGAGTGCCCTAGAGTCACTGGAAGGATTGATAGGATTACAATACCTCCTGTGGTCAGGTTCAGAGCTTGTTCATGAATTTTGTAAATTTCTTGATAGGTTTTTTCCTAAAATCAGCCTAAAGAGCACATTATGTTTTACAGATAATACGTATCAATTCTTAGATTCATACAGATTCCAGGAGGATTTTATCTAAAGCAAACTCCTTGCTGCTGGTCAGATCACACTGTGTCTGGTGGGAAGTTCCCCACTCTTGTGTTTGAGGACCTCCCACTTCTCTCTTTGATTCTGTTCCCTGGGGAATTTCCACTGCTGTTACTATTTCCTTCTGGTCTGAATTTCTCAAATTTCAGTTTGGCAAACTAAACTCCTTAACAAGAGAAAGAGCTTCCTGGAATTGGTATCAGTTTACACAGAGGTGCCAGGGTGAAAAACACACGATGTTTGAGTATTGGAAACAACAAGGACTGGTGTGTAAGAAGGGTTAGGGCAGGGTATAGTAAGGAAAGATGAACATCAGTTTGTTTTTCTTTCTCTCACTGAGAAATAGCATTTGAAGGAACCAGTGAGAGGTGATGTGACCCAAAATGTGAGTACAGACAGTTGCGCCAAACTTGGAAATAGAGCTGAGGAAGCTCTGAGATGCCCAAATCCGGTGCAGATGGGCTCTGGCCGGGTTCTGTTGGTAACCACTGCTTGGCTCTGGAGTTTGGTTTCAGAGTGGGATCCAGTTCTCCCTTAGGGCTGCAAGAAGGGGTGGGAACCAACAGAGAGACCATCTAACAGCTGCCCTCCCATTCCAGCTAATCTCTCCTCTATTGCTGTCCTTTTGGCACTGCAGTTTTTCTCATTTCAGATCTTTCTAAATATGAGCAAGGGGGCGAGAAGGCAGAGGAGAACAATGGTGGGAATGGTGTCAGTATTGGGATGCACTAGGGAGGCAGGAATGTTGAACAGCTAAAGCTCTTTTCCCCTCCTAGCACACAGTGTCTTAGGAGATGCTTTACATCACTGGTAGCTCTGGACTTGACAGGAGCATCCACATTGAATCAGATATAACCCCTGTCCATCAGGGCTTTTGTTCATGCATGTCCCCAAAATACCAATACACACATCTGACTTGCCTCCAGGGTGCCAGGGATTTGGTATGGATATGCTTTGTTCCTGCTTTTTTCTCTGGGACGTGATGAGGGAAGGTCAGTAAGAACATGAGGCACTGGAGGGGGGTAAGAAGAGAACAGTGAGTGTTAGAGGATGCAAGGAATTCTTCATAAACAGCAGAATTTTGTGGTTGCAAAAGCCAATTATCTTTGTTTGCATTGGCCTCAAAAACAAAGATGTGTGACTGTTTGTCATTTATTCTTGATTTGGTGTCTAGTGGCAGCCCCAGCTCCATGAAAAGTTGGGAGCAGTGCTCCTGCTCCTGGTATGTGAAGATGAACTTGTGGTCGAGGGCCGGGCCAAAGAATTTGGCTCCTCTGCCAGGCCCTGAAGCAGACTGGCTGCCTCAGACACACAGCACAGCAGGGTGCATCCCTGTGCCTAAAAATGTTTAACCATGCAGGGACATCTGGCTCCAAAGGGAGTGAGGACAGGGAAGCAGCTTCTTGCCCCTGCCAGTTTGGAAAATGTTGAGTAGTGGATTAAAAAAAGCATTTTCCTGGTGAGTTGGACCCTTTAATGATGAGGACTCACAGCACCTTTGGATCAAAATCTTAATCAGCATATATTCTGACTTTGGGCATCATTAAATTTAACAGAAGACCCTCTCTCTGCTCTCTTTATGAAAGTCAGAGCCTAAGCTCAGTCGAACACATCAGATACCTAATTCTTTTAGGGTCACCCATCATTTCCTAGACCCCAACCAGGCTTTCCTGGCCACATCCTAGTACTCCAAAGCTGAAGGGATCCGATAGAGATTCTGACAGATGCTGTATTGTACTTAATATGTGTATTGATGTGTCATCTTTTGTCACCTTAATGCTTGCTAAAGTCTTGAGACCCTTGGGAATACAAAGGATTTGGTGCTCAGGCGATCACACACATTGCATTTATCAGCTTGCTGAGCAGAGAATGGATTTAAACTCACATTTAAGGGAATTCTAGGCTTAAATGTATTCTGAAGTCATCCCAGCTTGTTGGTTTTATGCAGTTCTGCTATAACAGCATCTGCTGGGATATTACTCTCTGCATTAGTCAGGCCAAAACTTAGGAGATCCCCATACCTGCAGAGTAATATGGGATGGTATTTTTGTTTTGGTTTCAGTTTCAATTCCTCAGCCCTTACACAAGCTGTTATACCAGGGCTGCAAGCTGCAGGCTGCCTACCTTCCTCTCTTGCTAGAGGCACCACTGGTTTTTCCGGTAAAGCTTTCCTCCTATACTCCCTTTCTTTATTCCATGTCAGCAACTGGGTTAATTTTGAATGGTTTGATCTGCAAAGAGGCGAAAGCACACAGCCACGCAGCCAGGGAGATTTCTGAGCATGGCAAGACAAAACGATCTCTTTTCTGTACGCCTTCCTTGGATTTATTGTCTGCATCAGCCAGGCTCCTGGTTCCAGCTGCAAGTTTTTATTATTCCAAGAATAATCGTTTGGCTAACAGAGACCTCTCCCTGCAGATGGAGGGAAGGATCAACCCAAACTGATATTGCAGATGGAAGTTCACTTGGAACAGCTCACAATACCAAAAAGAAAGCAAAGGGATTTTAACAGAAGCATCTATCTTTTTTTTTCTCCTGGTTGGCCTTTCTCCCTTCTCTCTCCCCCCAGCCTCCACCACCTTGAAAAAAAAAAAGAAACCTAAGTGCAGAACTATATAACTATACAAAAACTATACAAAAGCAGCATAAAGACAGACTATCAGGTTCCCTAAAGTACAAATTCAAATCCAGTGGCTTATAGCATATTTGGGTCAGGTCCTTTGGAAGAAATGGAGAAGATGCACAAAGGAGGCACCTAAAGCATCCATTTACCCATCCACTCATGGGTTGTTGTGAGTCCTGAAATGGCTCATTGGCTCCTCAGTTATGGAGCTGAAGCATCTTATTGAGCTCCTCACTTTTTGAGCTGAAGAAAAAGGGGCCTGAAAATGGTCTTTTTGCCCCTGTTTCTCACCCATCAGATGGGAGTCATCACCAACAGAGCAGTGGGCACAGGAGATAGGAAGGGCACCAGTTACTCTGGCAGTCAGGCCATATGGAGATGAGCACTGTCCTGGATATGGCAACATTATTTGGTCTTGTTTGTCTTCCTCTTGGTTTTACTGGTGAGATTAATTCCC
>VYZR01126493.1:0-15000 GCA_013400675.1 Oxylabes madagascariensis
ACTGCCCCAAGGAGCTGGGAAATGCCCTGCCCAGGCTATGGCCACTGCCACGGGCTCTGGGCTGGAGGTGCTGCTGAAATCATTCCATGGGACAAGCACCTGGCTACAGGATCCACCATACTCAAGCTGAGAATCACCAACCCACAGCAACCTGTGGGCCCAGGCATTGGGAGATTTGATGTCCCTGCCATGGTGAGGCTGCTTGGGGGTGTGTGGGGTTGCTGGCACCAGTTATCCCTGCTGTGGGGTGAAGATGGGGTGACAAGCCCCGGCTCCCACTGGTGCTGGTGGTTTCCTGTGAGTACCATGGCTTTGCAGAGCAATGCACTGGGTGGTTTGTAGGGCTGTGCTGCTGGGAAAAGGGATGTGTCACCTCCCCTGCTGCCACAGCTGCAGGCCCATGCCAGCACCCTCCTGGTGTTAGTGGAGAGAGCTGGATCAGCCCTAGAAGGAGCTGAAATGCTTTTGGACTTATATTTTGGTTTATTTTTGTCTTTTTTTGTTCTCTTTGGGTGTTTGTCCTGAGCCATTCTGCAGCCAATACTCCTGGAGTTTGTGTAAAGGCAGCATCCTTTTCCATCCCAGGGCATGGCTGCACTGGTCCAGCTGGGCTGTGAGGCCACACACCCACCTGGCACTGGGTGCATTCCTGCATCTGCAGACCCTCTGATGGGGCCAGCTCCCTGCAAAGGAGATCTGGTCCACAATACCTCAAACCACTGCAGCACCTCTCCAGGGCTTGGCTGCCAGGGCAGGGAATCTCCTTCTTTGTCTTTTCGTGTACTTTTGTTAAACTCAACATGCAAGGAGCTGAGTGAGGGCTCAGCTCTGTGCACAGCGATGATAGGCAGAGAGGAGGGCAGAGGGGTGGGAGGGGATAGCCCCCAGAAAATGGTGCTGTTCCTCCAAACAGTGACACTTATAGACGAGGAGCATTTTCTTTAACAAATATGGATCTAATGGATTAGGTCTGATCTAATTATGCATTCTGCATTAAGCCGATGCTCCCACTGTCTGTGGCTGCTAGCATAATTAAACTTAATGTACTTTTAATGATGTCTTCTTAACTCATGCATTCATATATGATTAGAATCAAACAGGACGAGCTGTCACAAGTCCAGGAGTGCTCTTGCGGCAGCTCCTGATGGGCCTCATGTTGAAATATTAATAATGCAGATTTCAAGGTTAACAACATTGGTTTTGAAGTGAGGAAAGCTCGTCACGCAGTTTGAGCTAATCCGAGGCAACAAAACGGCTCCCCTTTCAAGTTCAGCCTCTTCCCGTCTTTCACACGTGCTCCTGGGAGCAGAGGAATTTAAGTTTTGCTTGGTAAAGCTGTTGTTAAGTAAGTGAATTGATCTGTGGGCAGCAGCTTTCAGAGAAGCTGGGACAGCGACTGTGTGGGCATCTTTTGGAGGCTTGCTGGGCGCTCTGTCCTGGCCTTGCTCCTCTTCCCCTTTCCTGCTGCTTTTCTGGAAATTGGGAACGGTTTGTTTTAGAGTCTGGCAAACTCTGCTTTTGTCTCTGCCCCTGTTTGATCCAGTGAGACCCTCCCAGCCTCTGCTGGCCTTCCTTGTCCACAGCCTTCTTGGCAGAGGGAATGTGCTCCCTTTGTGCCCCACCTCTTGAGATGGGGCCTGAGGAAACCTTGGCATTGCTGCCCCGGCCCCAGAGTCCTACATGAAGCAGGCAACAACACTGCAATGAAATGTTGGCGTTTCCCCTCTTTTTCTTGTTTTTCCTGTAAACTTTTGTTTTGAATGGGCCAATGGCCTGGCAGATAGATTGTCCTTTGAGCTCTGGAGAGCAAGCTGCAAAATCGTCTGAAACCTTCCACTGGGAAAGCATTGATTTATTACACTGTAACACTGATGCAAACAACAGCATGTACCTTTCATCTGAAAAGTCAGGACTTACAGAACACGACATGCCATTAATTTTGATGCCAGCTCGAACAGAGGAGGAATTACTGCTGGAGGGATCCGGAGAGCGTGTTAAACCAGCCCTGCAGAGTAATGAACACACTTTGTGGCTGTTACTTTATACCCCATTGCTCCTTAGGAATAGGAAGGTACCTTGACAGCTAATTTGGGCTATCAAAGGCATCTCAATCCCTGTGTATGCATGTTAGAGCATGAGAAAGGGGTGTGATTACTCCTCTGGGGGTGAGGGTAGCAGTTTCACTGCTCTGGAGTCAGCTCTCCCTTTGCACAGGCTCAGCAGGTGAGTTCACTGGGTGGAGGTGACTCCCAGCTCTCTGCCCCTCTCCATCCCCAAGCCAGGTTTTGTCCTGTCAGCCAGACAGAAATGCTTCCCTGGGAGAAGCACACACCAGAAACAGGGAGATGACTCCAAGTGCTCTGGCAACAGCCACGAAACTCAGCACTTTGCAGAGCTGTGGCTCCACAGCCCATTTGCAGAAGGGCTCCTTGCTGCCCAAGGACAGTGTGAGATGTTATGGGATCACTTCTGCCCAGGTGGAGATGGATTCACAACTCTGCCCTGGTCCTGGAGAGGAGAAACTGGCAGTGCTGAGTATTGATGTACAGATGGAGGAGAGATGGGGATGGGCAGAAGGGAAATGGAAAGTGATGCTGAGTGTAGAATCCCAAGGTGGAAATAGTCAGGATTTTGATGGAGTGGTCAGTCTCAAGCTATCCCTCTGCTCCTAGGAGAACCTGTTCTAGGTTCTTGCACACTGAACTCATCCCTCTTGTATACTCAAACCATCAGGACCAAGTGTCTGGAAAAATACAGAGTAGCTCTGTGTAAGAAGGAAGGTGGGAAGAGTGTCATCTTTGTAAAGAAGCTGGAACAACATGGAGTTGGGGCTTGCATGTGGATTTTGCCCCAAAAGCCCTGCCCTCCTGTGGGCTGCTGGGCAGCTGTGCATGGCACTGTGATATCCTGATGTTTCTGTTATTTAATTAATAAACTGGGTATCAGAGATGAGGGCACAGGGACTTCAGTCAGCAGTGGGGTACCAAGATACAAAACCAGCACTGGTGGATGACAAACTGATTTATGCTCACAGGTAACATGAAGGTAACTGGGGTCTCTGTGTTTAGGAGGGGCCAGCAGCCACCAGAGCCATCAGAGAACAGGCCACTCATGTCTGCAAAAGGTCTCTGGGGTTAAGCTGGTGCCTTGGCTGGTAGGAATCCATGTGTTCCCATCCTCAAGGTGTTGCCTAAGCTCTGACACATGGCTTAGAAATGTGCACAGAAATGTTCCCCTGGGACCCAGAGCCACACGTGAGACCTGGGTGCCTGACCATGTTGTTGGAAACTGAGCAGGAGCCTGTGTTCACAGTAAAACCTTCCCCGTGTTTCCCAAAACTTTCGATGGACACACAGCACTGAGTTGCTGGAGCTGTGCAGGCCATTGGTACCCACTGGTTTACAGAACACTTTGAGGCACCCCCTCTCCCTTCCCTGAATGTGGATGATTTAAGTTCTCCTTGCACTTGGTGGCAGGCAGGACAAACAAACCCAGCCAGATCTTTTTGGAGCGTCCCAGCTCTGGGTCCTGACCCCACAGAAAAGGGATGGATTGGGTGATGCATCTGTGGCTCTCCTGCTGCACTTCAGGGTTCAGTGAGGGATTTTTTTAATTTTTTTTTTTTTTTTTTTTTTTTTTTTCAACAACTGCTGAAGAAGGATTCTTGCTGGAGACTTTATTACAAGGAATATCTGCTTTTGCCACTAGGAGGAAATTTTGTCCTGTTTATGCTAAGATGTAAAGGAATGTTTCTTGTGCATTTTTGCAATCTCACTGGGAACCCAGAGTGAACCACTGAGCAAGAAGGGCATTTTGTGAGAGAATCCAAGCCCACAGCACAGCCTGAATGCCTAGGGAATTGTGGAAGACCAAACTGGGCTGATCCAGCACAGCTTGCCCTTGGGAAACCTCTCCTTCAGGCCCCAGGGCTTGGGAATCTCTTGAAGCCTCAGGGTTCACTGTGCCTTTCAAAACATATTAATTCTGTCCCTTGCTGATTCTATATTTAAAACTTACCAGTGGGTGAAACACCACTTGTGGATGCTGGAGATCTTGGTTCTCTAACCTTGGCCCTGTGGGATGCCTGGTAAAAAGGCATTTCTGTGTCTCAGCTTTCCCAAATGGTAACAGGGAATGAGGCTATGGGAAGGGGAGTCCTTCCACGCCTGTAGCACCAAGTGCTCCACAAAAGCATGACATTAAGGAGTGCAGTTTACCTCAGTACTTGTCAGTGTTTGCGTAAATGTCCAACACCCTTTAAATCCTCCTCTTTTTTGCCCCTCAACAGGCTTCTGCATGAGGAACTCATCAGGTTAGTTGTGTAAAAACTGAGTGAGAAGCATCTTAAATGTCCAAGCCTCTGCAACAGCATGGGAGCTCCTAGGAAAGCTGATCCTGGTAGGGATTTTTGGACCAGTGCTGGTTCTGAGTTTTCTCTGAGCTGGCCATGTCTTCTCTCTCTGTAAAAACAAGCTAAAATCCTCTAATAGCCCTCCTCAAAAAATAACCCCACAAGACTCCAAACAAAACAAAATCATTAATTTTGAAGCCAATGATTATTTAGTTTCCTGACTCTTGGGTAAATATTAGATGGATTCCCAATTTCAACCTGAAGCAGTTTATTTGGCTGCTGTTCACAAGTCAGACACAGCAAAAATCAAAGAAATCTCTTTTGATTCAGGTTGGGTAATATTGCCTGAGGGGTAACATCATTTTCATTTCCACACATCCAGCACTGGCACAAAACGGCATGGACAGGTATGAGAAATGGATCATGGATCCTTGGTTCTAAAATTCCAGCTGATAGTTTCCTTCTTTTGTGTAAATAATAATTACCAATAAAGATGTTGCTTGAAAACAAGAGAATGTGAAAAGAAAAACACCATTGCATTTGATAACGCAAAATCCTTTGCAGTACTACCAAAAGAAAGAAAAAATAAAAGAAAGAAAGAAAAACCAAAAGAGAGATAAAACAAATATAGCTGTTAAATAAAAGATCCAGGTACCAAAGAGCAAAATTTAATGAAAGCCAAAACTGTTAAATATGGAATCCTGTTGAGAAAAAATGTCAATATCTTTAAGAGTTTTACCATTACTCTATTTTTAAGAAAAGTGTAGTAAAAATACATATTACAAGTTTACATTTTCCACGCTTTTGTCTATTCACCTATTTTTTTTTTTTTGTAACCCCTCCACTGATCAAAAGCCTTTGACAGCTGCATCTCACATCTTCATGTCACAGGTGGCCAGTTCTAGCACTGCTGCTGCTCACGACACTGCTGTGACCTGCTGCCATGGGGTCCTGTCCCTGGAGGAGGATGGGGCTCTGGTGGGTACCAGTAGCCTCTTCTCACCACACTTGCCCAGAACACGACAAGAGCTGGGTCAGGAGACTCATCTGAGGGCTCTGGACATGGAAAAAAGAACTTGTGCTGGTAAGGATGCCTCCACTTGTGCTAGCGTTACACAGAACTGAAGTTAAAATTAAGGAAAGCAAGTTAAAAATAATGATAAACAGAAAGCACCCTGAAGTGGTGTTTGGAGTGGCTGATAACAGAGTTCATGTTCAGCGATGAGAGATGTAGATCACGATGTTCCCAGTTTTGGGGAGAGGAGTACGTCGGCTGAGTCCAGGCTTAGGACCTTGACTCTGACTTGCTGGTCTCCAAATTGTTGCATGACAAGTGAATAAGTGGAGCAGATGCGTCAGACCAGGCTGGTAAATGTATTGCTCTGCACAGTCATACACTAAGGGAAACTGGCATTCACACAGTTTCCAGCCTTACTTCCAGATTCTCCTCATAGACCCGTGCCAGTCATTTGCCTGCATCATTTTCTCTTCATCTGCCTCCCTTCTTTCATGGCTCCTCTCTTGCTACGTTGCAAAAAACCAGAAAAGAGTAAAGAAAATGAGAAAAAAGCAGCTCAGAATGCTCCAGTAGCAGCTCAGTCCCTGGACTCTGTGAGAACCTCTGAACTTTATTTGCCATCAATGAGATGGGACCAGGCCAAGTGGGCTCACTGGCCCCTGCCCCACAGATCTTCTCCCTCACCAGACATTCTCCTGGGAATCCTTCACTGGAGAAAGTCACACCCCTGAGGTGTCTCAGGCCCACCAGGGTGGGAAGCATTTGTCTGTCCATGCCAGAGACTCACAGAATGAACCTTCGGTGTGGTTCTGGAAAACCATTCTTGCCCCCTTGATCTCCAGGCCTGTGGCTGGACCCCCAGCTGCCTGTCTGGCACTGTGGGTTTCTGCAACACCAAGTTTGGGGTCAGCAGCCTGTTTTCCTGCCTTGTGGATGCTTCCCCCTCCCTAATGATATGAGAGGGAATCTGCTACGGTTGGCTTTGTACCCAGACAGGCCACAGCGTGATGGGGAGATTGTGACCAGCACTGATGCTGCTGAATGTCATGGTTGCTTGAATTATGCTCTTGTAGGATCTCCTCCTTGGTTTGCTTCAGCAGTTCCTTCCAGGAATCCATTCTGGCCAACTACCTACAAAATGTCCCTCTGAGCTAGAAAAGAATGGCCATAAAGGGATTTCAAAGCAGGAGGGCAGGGGTGTCCCCGTTGCAGCCCCATGACTTGTAGCACGTTGCGCTGGTTAATTGGCAGCTGTCTAGAACTGGATGTCTGGAGATGGCCTATTCCCAGCCCGAGGTGGTTCCCGTATGTGACCACCAGAAAGGGAGCACACACAGAAGCTAAGCAATGAAGAAATGGTTCACAATTGCTTATTAGCCCCCAATAACCTGGGCAGGAGAGTCACATGTGAAGGGAATAACATATTTACTTTCCCTCTTCAGCAGCTGACCGTGATCTTAGACCAACCCTCTGCTCCAGTCTGCCACTCTCCACTCCAGGCATGTGATTTTCCTCTTGAAGCACCGCTCATTGTCTCTGGAAGAATTACTGCTTCGTCCTCACGCTGCCTGGGGTTTCCTAACTCACCCATGACTTCGCCCCTGCGGAACAGCCTCATGTTTTTGTTCAGGTTTCTTCCTGCATCGAGTCCTTGCTGCTGCAGGGAGAGCCGGGGCAGCTCCGTCTGCCTGGCTGCGATCACTCCACAGCCCGAGTTCAGCACAGAACAACGAAGGCAGAATCACGATGGACAAAAGAGGTCGATGCTGATGCCCTGCACTGAGTTCAGCTTGCCACGTATATCGGTTTTTCTTTTTTTGCTGTTAGTAGCTCAGACACTGTGGTTTGCATCCCAAACTAAACCAAATTGAAGGACTGAGCAGGGAAGGGGGCGAGGGCTGATATTACCCTGACACCACAGGAATTAGTAAGAAAAAATATATATATTGCACACACTAAGACTTATTAACAACCAAGTTAAAACAAAATGGCGTAGTCCTCATTAGTGTTCCAGTGGTTCTTTGATCAGGGATGGTTCACGAGTCTGTAAAATCCCATTACGCTCTCCTTATTGCAGTACAGACCTGTTTCTGTTCTCCTGCCAGCGGATCTGTTTGCAAATAAAAAGGGAAATTGATTTGATTTCCTTGAGAAGATCCATCCAATTGTCCCTTCTGTCGTCATTGTTTGTCTTGTTGGTGTTGGGTATGTTTTTTGGCTCTGGAGGGGTGGAGTTGGGCTGCCCCTGCTCTCACCCAGGCAATGGGTCAAAAGGCCAATTATAATCCCGTAGCTCCCAGGGACATGCCAGTGCTGTGGCTCATGCATGGGATCGTCTGCATGGATTTGGGGAAATCGTGGCTGACCACACGTCCATTTTCTCCACTGCCTCCTGCTGCAGCCGGCCTGGGAAGGGTTGATGTCTGTATGGCTTCGTTGATTGATTGCTGTGGGATTAAACAAAAACCCTTTTTAGGAAAGACGGGGGGGTCTCCCCCTGTCCTTTGAAATGTTGGAGAAATCACAATATTAACCAGTGTTGTCTTTCTGTTACTGTTCTCCCCTTCCTTGTCTCCATTCAGACTCTCACTTTCTGCATGTCCCCACTGCATCTGCTCTGCTCATTCACACCTCTTCTATATGCGAAATTAAATGTTTCAGCAGTATTTTGGGGTATAAAGCATGAGTGCCATATGCCAAAAACCTCCTTGAACTCTACAACATAAGAACAGTCATCCTGGATCTGAGCAGAGGTATTTTACACACTTCCCCCATAGAGATGCTATTGCTACTCCAGGACTGTTATGCATGGTGGACTCTGACTCACTGCAAACATATGTTTAACTTTCCTCATGTGAGAACTAGAGCATGTGCCTGTGTTTTTGTCTACAGTGATGACTGAGGTAACTAGGAAATGCAAGCCTAATTCAGGAAATCAAATTTCATCTTCCTGTTCCAGATACATCCAAAACGTTTGCTTTCAGAGATCTAAGGAAACCGCCTGCTTAGAACAATTCAGCTAAAAGATAAAGCCAATTTGATTTCTTTGCGTTCAAGCTATCTCCAAGGGCACCATCATTCTTGCTGGACTGGGATATTCAGGTGAAGAATTATCCGTAACAGATAAATCTGGAACAGCTATTGAGCTATTGCATTCTGACACTTTTTTTGCAGTGTGTTTGTGCCATACCTAGCTTTACAGTGGGCACAAATTATAATCTAATCTTTCTAGTTCCATGGACACTATTTGCTCATATTATTTTACCCCTGTGCTCAAGGTAGCTCTCCTTGCCTGTGGAATTTCCTGAACCTCAATGGGAAAAGAGCTGTAGCACATTTTCAGTGCATTAGAAATGTCATTATAGCTGAGAAAACATTGAACTTGCTGTGAAATGGCAACATTAAACCCAAAGAAGTGGTTGCTTATTTTCCTTTTGATTCTGGGTGAGTTTCAGTGAAATAAAAACCTATTTGGATTTTTTGAAACTCACTGCATACTTCATATGCCCATAACAAATTCCGTGCTCATGGGAGAGGTCAAGATGAGGAAGACAAGGGATGTATCACATATCCCACTGCCTCTTTGAACACCACGGTATCTGTATAAGGGATTGCCAAGATATACTTGCTCCACAGATCCTCCATTAGAAGTCTATCTCCAAGGATCTCAAATTTCTATCTCCAAGGCTCTCAAATCTTATCCACTCTTGACACAACACTCGGAAATTCAGGCACACCAGAATTTAGGTCTGAAACAGATCTCCTGGGCTATAGGAAATACGCTTCTGCAAGACCATAACAGGGTGGAGTTTAAAAAAATCACGGGAGATATTGAAGGCCAATTTCTCTCAAAGAGGACCCATAATTCTGGAATTTGGAGGCCCACATCATCCATTCCAGGGCAACAATGCTCTGAGCATTGTATTGGTGTTGTCAGCCTGGAAGTGGTGCCAGTAGGGTGCCAGCAAAGGCAACAACAGGATGTGAATCATTACTGCACTCCCTCAGTTTTATCTTGCTGTTAAGAGCCTGGGCTTGGGGATTTTTCCATATTGCAGCAACGGCTGTATCACACCAGCCCCAGCACACTTAATCCATGCTGCACACACATTGCCATAGTCTGCCTTCATTAATTTTAAGGAATTTCAATGTGTTTCTGTTGCCACTAGTGCAGTGGTTTTGCTCTACGTCTGGATTTTGAATTAACATTCTGCCACATGTCTGATCTTGCATGAGCTCCCCATGACAGCCCACTTGACCCTCTTTCATCTCCCTCAGATGGTCCTATTCCTTTCTAGCAAGCTGAGTGACATAGCCACTTCATTATCCCTAAGTCTCGGCTTTCCACCCATGGTCTGGGCTGCATCCGTCTCTGAAGGCAGCTTTGGAGCCGGGGGAGGATCAGAGAGAAGGTGTGAAAGGCCGTGGAATGGGTTGCCACCTTCATCCGCTTTGATTCACTTCTGGACTTGTAACAAAACTCGATTAAGGCAACCAGCATGGCGAGTCCGAGCCCACCGATGAGGATATAGAAAACCCCCGCCACATTGCTGAGACTCAGCGCGCTCGTCTTGTCCTGGAAGAAAAAGGAGAAGGGAGGGAAAGGAGGGCACACGGGAAAGGAGAACAACAAAATTAATATGGAATTGCTCTGGGAAGGATGCTGCACAATACAGCAGTACTGGCATTACATCATCTTCCACTTTAAATGAACAAGTGACATTTCTAAGAGCATTTTTAAATTTTTCATTCAGTGTCTAGTAAATCTTAACGTTTCCCTCACACAAACAAATAAACATTTCCTCAGCAATGTGACTCTCGGTAAAGGTTTGGGAATCTCTGTTTTTCAATCAGCTAACTTAAATGCTTGTTTTATCCAAAATGTCTAGTTTGAATTATTGATTAAAGAAGGAAAAAAAATTGAAGTTTTCCTCCTCTGTGACATTTGCTTGTCCCTGATGTCTCGCCTGAAATAACCTGTTCTCTTGGAAATGCTCATTCCTTCATTCCTAGATTGTTTCCCCCGCAAATTCTGTTGCTGAGCAACACATTGAAGTGGATGGGCTTTTTTTCTTTTCTTTTTTTTTCTTTTCCTTTTCAGTTCTGGGGTTGAGGTGACACCTGAGCTGTCCTCAGAAACTCATTTGATTTCTATGTAATAGGGCAGTTATTTCATATGCAATCAAGACCTGCTGATGCATGTCTAAGCTAATTATTTGGTTGGCAATAAATAGGACTATTAATGAGCCACAACTTTTAGTCAGCAGCTACATTGTGATTTTACAATTGCCTAATGAATCCTCACAGCTCTCTGGGGAAGAGACAAGGCTCACAAAGACTCGTTTCACTGCGAGAGAAACCAAGTTCCCACGTCTAACCCTCATGTCATCCCCTGCAGTTTTCAAATCCTTCTCCTCCATGATGACCAGGCTGAGTTGGGGTGTGAGGATAATCTGGGCAGCAACAGGATCCCAAACCTGGCTCAGCTCCATTGCAGGGCTCCTGTTTCTAGGACAGGCTTTCTCTACAGTGAACCAGACAGAGTCCCCTGCTCCGTGCTTGCTGCTGCTCTGCAGTATTGTCTCCATACCAATTTGACAGTAGAGATTCCCCGGGGCCAGCCCAACAGCTCAGTGCAAATCTGTTGGGGCCACCAGAGTCTGAGCAGCATTGACAGCCCTGCTCTGTGGACGTGGGAGGAAAATTGCATGTGGCTCATTTGAGATGTAGCCACAGCTGAAGGATAACATCGGTGCCTGTGGAAGTGTCTGCAGCTGGTAACGAAGCCTCTGCACAGTTCTTGTGTTCTTCTCTGCTGCTCCATGGACACATGGGCTGGTGGGTGGCACAGCCTGTTCCTTGCCCTTGTAGGACAGTTGATTCACTTGCTTTTCTTGGCAGGTTTTACAAGAAGCAACCCACAGTTTTTGGGAAGGGAGGGGATTCAGGAAGCAGAAAAGGATATTGGAGTGATGTTGAAAGGGTCCAAACTGGAACATCAACATGAACGTGGAAGGTTTCAACACAGGGCAGTCTGCCTGACACTGGTGGAGTTTTTCAGGTAATAGGTTTTGCAAAAGATTCTGTCTTTTTCTGTGTTGGAGTTTGAGGGCAAAAAAGAGTCAACCCTCAAGGCATGAAAACATCCCAATTTTCACAATTAAAAAAACCTCCTGTAACAGAAGAGAATGTATTTTTTTTTTTTTTTAATTAGAAGAAAAGTGGGTTCCAGTCAAGGATACTAAAAAGATATTTTTTTTCTCCTACTTTTCCTTCTTCTGACCCACTGCCCATGCAAGCTGCCAAGCTTCTTCCCAGCTGGAGCTCCTACTGTGGACTCTGGTACCATGGGGAGCAACTTTCTGTCCTGAACTCTGCTGAAAGATGCAAAGGTTGTTATGGGGCCATCTCTGCTGAGTTTCAGTTGCTGGAAAAAAACTCAACGAATAATCTCATTTTCTGTGCCTTGCTGATTGATCACTTTGACAAGGGACTTGTCGTGGTCACCATGTGCTCGTGGAAAGGTTGGGTTTCTCCCTTGTGCAGCGTTCATGCACTGGTCAGGTTGCAATCTTGATGCTTCCTCTGTGCTCTCTGTAATGAGAGATTTCTGCAAATATCCTCTTAATTTCTGCAATTTCAATATTTGAAAGAATATTTCCCTGGTCTTTTCTAATTTGCCTCCATGCAGTTTCCTCCCCAGCCTTGACTGTATATTTGTTCAGCCATCTCTTCTCTGCAGATTGTTGGGTGTGCTTTTAAGCACCAATTGGGAAACGCTGGGAGTTTTTTAGTGGAGCTATAGAAAAGCAGAGCAGTTACTCTGAGGAAATTGTGTTACAACATATCAGGTACTTTGTCCTTTAAAAGTCAGTCTGAAGGAGCTGCCCCAGCTTCAGGGAGGGATAAAGGCACTAAAAGGGGCTGCCCTTCTCAGCATCCTAATTTTTTAGCCTGGCTTTTTAATGAACTGTGGCTGATAAGCACATGCTCTCTGCTCAAAGGGAAGAAGGGGGACAGGGATGCAGGTGGAGCAGCCTGTTTATCTGTGTATTACTAATAATTGCCAGCCTATACTTTCACCTTGATTTAACAGAAGGGTGGAAATCGCCACAATATCAGGAATGTCCAAGCTTTGTGCAAAAGGATGACACTGTAGACAAGAGAAAACCTATTGATGCTCTCCTTCAAATAAATGGATCAGTGCAATCCATACTTGACTTGCAGCCATAGATCCTTAGGAAATCTGCCTTCCTTGGCTCTGTTTGGCATGAGAATACACAGATTTCAGGGTTTGTTTGCCATGATATTTACTTTCACCCCCGGTTTGGGGTTCATGGTCCAATGAGGCACGTCCCCAGCTGGCTGCAATGGCAGAGCAGTCTGGCAACCAGGAAAGGCTGCTGGTTCTTAATTCCCACTTTCCTCCTCAAAGCAGCAGCAAAACAACCAGTAAGAGACAGGAGATGACCCAAAGAAGTTTCCTGCACCACCACTACAATTCATTTCAAGGCTGTTATGTTTTTCTTGCATTTGCTTTGCAGTAACATCATTATTGTTATTGTTATTACTGTTAATACTGCCATTCCTATTATTGCTGTGACAATCTGGGTGAACTGAACGTTGTCTTATCCGGAAGGCAAAGGAAAGCATTGAGAGGCACAGTGGTGGGTAAAGATGCAGGGAGGGAAAATGCAGCCTGAGTTTCACTTCTGCTTCCTTAGTAAGGTTTCTCCCAAGGAGCCAAAGGCAGATTCCTGGGGCACTGAGGAATGCTGAACTGCAGGAGCACGGCTGATGGCACAGCCTGCTACCACGAGCAGGCTGAGAAGTGAAACTGCTCCTGTGGTGATGCTTGACTTCTTGCTCATCCTCCTTTTAATATCTTTTTTCTTCCTTCCCTCTCCCAGCAGGACATGCAGAGATGTTCTTTAGGCAGGAGTGGCATCTCGCTGCTCCCATCAGCTGCAGGACCTGACCCACATGAAGGGTCAAAACCCTGAGTGCCCCACGGAGGCTGTGCCTGCTGTTTCCATGCATGATCCTGCCCCAGTAATGCCCATAATAACAAAAAGTCCCAAATTATTCTATCTGCTCGAGAGGACACTCCCCTCCCCTGTGCTCAGGCTCTGTGACACCAGATGCTCTCCTGCAGAGCTGCCCATCACTGAACCAGCTTGTTAGTGGGAGTGTAAATGTCACTGCTCGTCCTCCGCAGCAGCAGAGCCCTGACGTGGGGGGAAGATTGGCAGGTGAAAAGAGAAAGAAAAACCCATTTTCCTAAAAGAAAAACCCATCTTCCCAGCCTTGTTGCTGCAGCAACCCGGCACCTTCCTGTCTGTTACTCTCAAACATGGCACGGTGTCCATCACACCCTTTGTCATTATTTAATCGTTGTTGGCTGACAGGCATTAGGGCCAAATTTTCCCAGTTTCCCAGCAGGGCTGGCCCCTTCTGTCACCCAGTGTGAGCAGAGCACAGGGTGACAAGCACCTTGAGTTGTTGTAGTCTCCAGAGGATTAACCGTCCATAGAGCAGGTGGCAGCTCTGGAAGTTGAGCTTTTACCCCCAAAGCTGGGCAGATTTTAGTGGGGTAAGGCCTGAAACTCAGCAATGAAGGACATGGCACTGGCCATTGTCTCAGTGCTGCCAGGGGATGTGCAGGAGCACGTGGATGGCTGGGGATGAGGCTGCTCAGCATAAGACACCTTTGATTTGAAAACCTGCCAATTTCCTTCAAAGCCAGGGCAAGGCACTAGCAGGATTTGTTCCTTTCAACAAAAACCAAATTCTTGCACTGGACAAGAGGATTGGGAAATGTGTGTCTTTGATAAATGTCTTTTAACTGCATGACACACCTGGGTGTCCCTGACAGCAGCTTGCCATTCTGGTCTAGGAAAAAAATTCCTTTTACCCAATGCCTTGCAAAAGCCCGAGGAATCACATCCATCTGCCACAAAATTTAGAGTACCTTGTCATTACATTTCAACAACACAAAGCATCCCTTGCAAGCCCATTTCATAGCCTGCAAAAAGTCCATCCTGTGCTTGTTTGCAAAATCAGGTCCTTCCAGAGAAGTGCCTATTACAGTGCCTGTCTCTCCTGCTGTGGTAAGTAGAGGGGACTCAGAAAAGCTGGGAGACATTTCCAGGAATGGGTGGATGGTTTCTAGCTATGTGCAGTGCTGGAGGTGAGTGTGTATGGAAAAAACCTGGGCCTGTGTGAAGGGTTGGGTACTGCATGTTCACAGTGGGAACAAGGACAGCAGGGACACTGCCCCAGTGCAGGACACTGCCTGGGATGTCCCACTGCCTGCCAGTGCAGCTGGGGCCATGGATTGAACATCCAGCACCTTGTGGGATGCCATGGCATATCAAAATATTCAGCAAAGCAGGAGTGTTTGCCTCTGGAGTTTGAGTTCAGATCCACTAATATATCTACTGCTTCTTCACAGGAATTTCTCTGGATGAAAAACTTGGTGGGCAATACATAGGTGAACAGATTAAAACCGGGATGCACAGAAATCAGTACAGGCATGGAACATCATCTGAGACCAGTGAAAATAAGCCTGGGAAACACCAGAAGTTTTGCTAGTGTCTGGCTAAAACTCCTGGGTACAAACCTTACATCC